>JABFPJ010001194.1:0-27818 GCA_022817425.1 Gryon sp. ZL-2020 | reverse complement strand
CATAGAACGTCTTGCTTTTTATATATATATAATTTTTTGTTCTTATTTTTTATTTTGTTTTATATCAGCCAGCAGCAGAATTTTTCTCTAAAAAGTGGTAGTGCTTACTGTGCGGAGAGGTGGGGTGGAGTGGGTGATGGGGTTGGGTCATATTTCCTGGGACGGCCGCGGGACAGATGCCGTCGCTTAACGAACTCGGCGTCGTCCACCATCCAGAATGACCCGAAGTCGTCCTCATAGCGCACAAAACACTTGTGCAACGATAGATTGGTGCGGATTGCGTTCTGTATACACAGACAAGACCACCAAGAAATAGAGAAAAGAGAGTAAACAAATAAGCTCGCTGTTTTTTAGTTGGTTTTTCTGTTTGTCTACTTTTGTTACTTTTTCACCTTTCTTTTATTTAAAATTGTTTAACTAATTTTTTTTAAATTATGTTCTATACTTTGAATTTTCACTCGTCCTTTCAGTTGAATTTGTTCCCCAGCGATGACCGCATAGTATATTTTGTTAGCAACAAACAATTATATTAAAAAAAGAGATATAAAAGAGATAATTGAAATAGTAGGAATGAGTGAAAAAAGTAGGTTGCAAGACGATTCGCAAATGAGGGACTCAATTTGGAAAGGAGGAAAACTCCTTCTGAACTACCTTTCTCAAACGTACAACGTTTTTTTTGTTTTTCTTTCAATACTTTTTTTGATTCTTTGACGTTTCTTTTTGTTTCTTAATTTTTAGTGTGTGTGAGCGGCTTGTCTCGTACGTTATTTCGTTGCATCTTCTTGAGGACTTTGCCTTGACCCTGGGCATAGCACCCCCATTCAGCCGAGATCTTCCCTAAAGACTGGAGGTTAGTCGCTGCAAAGCTCACATGCTTATTAAGCACACTCCGTTCTACTTTAAAGACATGAAAAAATGGCACAAATCGGAGAAAGAGGACAGAAAAAGAGAATATAAAACATTCACGCCGAAAAAAAACGCACACAAACATACACGCTCCCAAAAAGTTCCCATTCAAACTTGTCCCCATAACCTAAGAAAAAACGGCATAGGGACATTGATGTAGAGTTTTCAAAGTGATGACATTTTAAAATTTCAAGTTAGAGCTATTTTTACAGAAAATTCAAATGTTACTTTAATACTTTCATGCTGAACTATAATCTTTCATCAATGTTGAAAACTCTGTTATTATTTCACACAATTATATTAAAATGATAAACAATCGCGCGGTCAATTCTTTGATCGAACCCATCTTTTCACAGAAATTGCCGTTTCATATAATTCAAGTCAATCGTTCGTTTTTTTTATTGTGAAAAAAGTTGAAGTTAAAGTTGGCATTAAGTTTGAATTAATTATTGAACAAAACGTGAGAAAGTTAGTTTAGCTATTCGCAAAGATGTGAAACAATTACGCAAAGAGAAACGTTTGACAGAAAGTTGCGCGGCATATCTTGCATGAATGTATATGTGTATACATGTATATAAAAGTATACACATATACATAATTGTTCACAAAGAATTGACGTTGCTCAAACATACAAACAAATGCACACACGACCAAGCGACGTACAGTATAATCAATATTAAAACTGTTGACGATCTAGGCGTGATAAAGTATGTACAAGTATAATGTTCACGGAATGCGTAATAAAGAAGTACACAAATAGAGTATAAAAAGAGTTAAAAAATTACAAATATATATATATATATAAATATATATTGAAGAAGCGTAAAAAGGTTAAATATAACTATAAATATATATAATGAATATAATATAAATATATAAGATTAAAAAGATGTATAAAAATGTATATGATACATGATGGGCACCGGTGTATATATGCGTCGAGATGATTCTGATGATATTTACAATATGCACCGGTTACCCGAGAGTTACAAAGGATCTACGATTAAAATTGTTAGAGGAACACAGCTTAGTATGATAATGTAAGAACAAATATAAGGATTAATAAATGTGTATGAACATGTAAGAATTATAAAGACAACGATAAAATTGAAAAGCGGAATTAGTGAGTTAAAAAAACGAGAATTCAATAGAGAAATTTACACATAGGAAGCAACGTGAGATATATATTTATAAAGGTAGGATAGTACAGGGGGTTGGGGGTCGAAGGTGGTCATTTTATGATTAGGCGACATGGATTCGAACGATTGTACTAAAGATAGATAAAAGTGTTGAAAAAGATAGCAAAAATGTATATATTAAATATATAAATATTTTGGAAGATATATATATTTAAATATAATAATAATAATAATAATAATAAAAGAGAGAAGATAAAAAAGAGTCGCGCGTGTGGGGCTAACGTACCCGGTCGTGCTGCAAGCGCGTTGAGGACGTCTCTTGTAAAATTCCACCTCGTCCACCGTCCAAACTGCCCCTTTCACGTTTTCGACTCGCATGAAACATTTGTGGAGAGACAGGTTGTGTCGCACTGCGTTCTATACAAAATAATACACAGACTAAATAAGCAACGCAAAAAACCCAACGAAGCCAACTCAATTTACGACTCGGTGGTCGGATGACGTAAAGTGGTGTGTGCAACGTCATCAGCCCGGGCATAATGAGCTGATGCGCTATGGTAGTTGTTAACAATCAAAAGTTTTTGGGAGTACAAAAATTTAACGGGGAATTTTTCAAAAGGATACTTGGACAAGAATGAGACAACTTTTGGACAGGAAGAAGAAAAAAGAGAGGATAGAAGGGGGAACGGCGGATTATTGTGTTTTGTGTTATTTGGCAGGACAGCATATCCCAAAAAACACTACGTCGATACTTTTGAATTCTCATCTGAATCAAATGAAACGCTGAGCTTTTTGGTTTGATGCAACGCGACAGCCTTTCAATCTCAAGAACCTTTTAGACTAAGAATGAACAAAAAATGTTTCTTCTTTTAACAAAAATATTTGTCATTCACTTTGTGCTATATTGAGGATCGTTGCTTATTTTATATATTATATTATGAAATATTATGAATTGCATTCAAGGTTCTTGTGATCAAAAGAAGCGCAATTTGCTAACAGAGGATAACAACTGAAATCAAAAATAAGTTAGCGCTTTTACATATGTATACATGTATGTATTCAGTGTAGAGTGAAGTTTTAATTTTGTGTAATATTGTTTTGCAAACAAACAAATATGAAAATTATTTATAACTTTTGAAGTTACATAATCAATAATGATATTTAACTTTTCTTCGTTTTTCTCAAAGTAAAACAAACTTTCGTGTTAATTTCTTTAATAATTGTATTTACTTTTCTCATTTTTTGAGAACTTAACTTAAAAGTAAAAGTATATATGTATACATATATAATCCAACTATTGATAATTACATACTAATTTATAAAAAAAGATAAAAAAAACCATTATCACCAGCAATGATGGTGTCAATCTATGATAAACTAACAAACGTAAATAACCATGAGTATAAAATGCGTAATCAACTAAATGTGATGAAAAAATTATAATAACGAATAGTAATAATAATTGAAACTAAAAACGAACAAAAAAACAGTTTGGTAATGAATCGAAACAGCACGTTATGTGGCATTCACGTATCGTTAATGCACAGCTAGGTATCTAAATCTAGGGGTAACGACAACAATTCATGCCGCAGAGAGTGAGCCGAGCAATTGAAGAGCCCGAGTCGGCCAAAGTGAGTCTCGTTGATCCGCTTAACGCTGCCACGTTGACGGCACGTCCCGTGCCATCGACCTTCACAATTCACTGGACACCTATATCATCTTCGTTATAATTTTCTCATAAACACAGATTCCATGCGAGGCGAAGCTTTTCTGGCAAACGTCGAATTACTCACACACCCACTCGAGCCAATTCTAGTTATATGTATATAAAACACGCGCATACAATCCTCCCTTTTTTTCAAGTTCTTCTTTTTTTTCTTTCAATTAATTCTTTTTTTTTTCTATTTAGGCTGTAAACTCAAGACATGATATTTATGTCGAATTTTTACCCTTTTTAGTAATGATTTAATTATTTCGTTTAATGACTACGAAAATGAATCCAAGTTTTCTTAAAGAATATTTTTTGCCGCTTTGGATGACTTTTTTTGTTCATTTAAATGCAGCAAATTGATTTCAATTGTTTTTTTATCTTAATTTGTAATTTACGATTTTTTTTATGATTGCATGACGTTTAGGTATACCTTCCATGTGGCTGCGTTGCGTCGGAAGTAGCAGAATGTGTTTTGGAACCAGTTGTAGATTTCGTTGAGAGTGAGCTGCTTGTCGGGAGATTCGATTATGGACTAAAACAGAGTTGATAAGACATTAATGCGTTGGAACTTGAATTCAATAATTGTATTCCTCAAAGGTAATACATCTAACTATTCTAATAGTAAACTTACTGTCGATACAATATTAATTTGAAAATGTTAGACATATAAATCCACATTATATATAAATTATTTAAACAAAAATATTATGCTAAGAAACGCAAATAAAAAAATAAAGCAAAATCTGAATAGAATTGAATAAAACATTTATTCTAAAGAGATATAAATTATTGGCTTTTACCTGTCGAATTAGAGAGGCATATGTAAACGGCGGCCTGACATCGGCGTTCTTGTAAAATTCTCTATTCCGTTGTATCTCTGAAAAGCAACAACGTATTTCTTAGGATCGTCTTAAAGATAAAATACAAGTTGAATCAGAAGGGATAAATACATGCTGATACTTTTCGCACCATTTTGCCGCACGTGTGTACACAAGTACGTGAAACAAGCATATTCCTCTAAAAATAACGAACAAATTGACACGAGAAACTTCGCCGGCAAAAGGTCCACCACTTTAAACGTACATATATATATGTGTGTGTTTGTGCGACTATGTAATGTCAAATTGTGACTCTTTTTACCTTCACACAATCCTGCGGCTTGACTATCCCGCTTTTCTCGGTTAGCTAATAAACTTGCAATAATACGACAAAAGAGTGATAACCTTTTTTATTTCTCTTTATTTTATTTTTTGTTCTCATTTTCTCGAACAGAATTTGCTCAAGCGACCGTATAACGACAATTCCTTATGGATAAATGTGTATAAATAAAGGTGCGCGCGGTCAACCTATTTAGTCACTCGAATAAGAGTTGTCACTCAGCTGAAATTATACAAATTTGTCAGAATAATTGAAAACTTTTCACGATCTTATTGTGCGCGATAAATGTCCAATCATCTCGACCGTTGTGGCATTTCTAACTCGAAATGCGACGCAAAAATATTTATAAAGATTAATGAGATAACCATTTTTTTGTCGAAATAAACTGAATTCGTTGCTTTAATGATACAGTAGCGATCAGAGCGTTTGCTGGTTTATTTTCACAATATTATTTCAGTCGAGATATCAAATCCAACGATTGTATTTATTAATAGTATAATATTTAAGGGGATTTCCAACCCAATTTTGATAAAAATAAAAAATAAAAACAAATTCTTATTATATATTCTTCTATTTTTAAGTGTCCTCTTTGGTGTAAAGCAATTGTTTTGTTATAATTACTTTCAAAATAATATTAGTACTTTACATCATAACCCTTATTATTTAACAATTGTAGTAAACAATAGTTAATATTCAATAATGAAAAATTAATAATTTAAAATATTTAAATTGAGTTACAATATTATGAATTATATAAAGAACATTAATTAATAACATAACATAACAATTTTACTTTGTTATTAACAATATATACAATTAATTTGAGAATGAAAAGTTCAAAATACTGACTCGTCCGAGCTTAAATGCGTATTTACAGGAATCAACTTGTTAAACATTACATTTTTATTGAAAAAATGCTGTAATTTGTAAAATACTGATAATAGAATTGTTTTTTATAATTTTTACATTTATGCATTAATCAATTATATTTATTAACAGTAACAACAATATCTTGATGCAGTGAAAAATACAATATTACACAAAATGAACTTTAAGCTCTTTCCTCGAGTTTTTAATTTTCATAATCTTCAACTTCAAAAACGATTTTTTGAGACGAATTTCCAACCAATTTACTCATATTTTCAAAATTGTTCAAAATAATAAGACGAAGGTCCGCTTAAGACGGATTTTTGATTTGTAAGCTGAAACATGTTTTAATACTTTTTCAAAAAATTGTGATAACTTTTTTACAAAACAGTTTTTAAAAACTGTTTTGAAAATAGACATTTTCTAATTGGATATAACAAATTACTAATGAACAATATTTTTTTACATAACTCGCAAAAGTCTCTTAATATTTAGCTTACGAGAATTAAAATTAAAAAAAAATCATGCGAATCTATTATTCGCATTAATCTAATGTTTTTATTATATTAAATTAATCTAATATATAATATATTAGCTATTTACTTGGATTTCCCCTTAAGAATATTATTTTCTTTTATTTATCTAATAATATAAACTTAAATGAGATAAAACAAAATTAAGACAAAAAAATAATAGAGAAGTTGTTGATCAATCACTAATAAAGTGCAAGAAAGAGTTGCAACATAATATTGGCACGTGAACGATTATTGCATGCAAAATACATACAATGATGACTAGTATATTTTGTATGTATAAGATTGTAACGGTTGACAGTACCTTGTTGAACGTCTAGACCAGCACGCTCCAGCATGTAGGGCAGCCCTACACAGTGCGCGGACAGCATAAAAGTACAAAGAAACATAGACAGATCAGCCATCGATGAGAATCATCGACAATTCGATTAACTTCAACGTAATATGACACGAACATACAACCCCCACAGTCAGTCATTTATCCAGCTAGCAAAGACAAATCAATAACTAAAATGATCTTTCTATCTTTTCATTTCTCATTGTTCTTTTTACACACAAATTTAATATTTCACATATTTTATTTTTGTCTTTCAATTAAATTTGTCTTTGCTGCTAAAAATGTTCCTTTTCATCACTGACCTAATAAGCTAACAATGAACAATTTGGTAAGATAAATACTAACATGATTTTGATTGTTCAGCTCTTTTTGCGTAAGAATAGGTTGAAACATATTAAAAATAGCCATCTGGTATAAATTGTTGTAAAGTTGATACGGTGAACTGAATAATTAAACGAATATGCGGCGTAAAGTTCACGAATACCACGGATACTGTTAGTTTTATTTTGCCAGTGACGTAAGACAGAAAGACAGAGAGAAGAAAGAGAGGAATCTGGATTGATTTAGATTTGTCGCAAAATCTATAATGAATAGCATTGTTTTAAATATAAATTGTGCGACAAATCTTTGCATTAAAATGTACTCACCTCCGGCTAAAGAGAGCGTGGATTTGTCGCTGATCCGTCTTCTAATTGGACCGGACATGCTTGGTATGCTCGGCATCGTCGGCATGCTGCCGGGCATATTTGGCATTGGCGGAATCCCGGGCATGTTCGACATGTTGGGCATTGGTGGCATCGGCGTGCCGCCGGCAGAGGGCGCTAATTGTCCGCCCGCGGGCGACCTCACTGCCGACACTAGCGCCGACATCGATACTGGCGACACCTGCGACACTCCAAAATTCGGCGGCTGGCTCATTAGTGACGACGGTAGACTTATCTTTGGTAGATTTGAGCCCGACTATAACATCAAAATTAGATTTTTTATATAAATTTTTGCAATGAAATTTCATTACTATGTATTTATACAGAAAAACAGGTCAAATAATTAAACGAAAGAAAAATTACATGAAATTATCTGCTATATTAAAACGTGTGATTAAAATAAAATGTAATTTGATTATAGAGTAGTTGAGAATCTGACACAATTTGTTAACAGAATCATAATAGTGGTATCTTAAATTATACATGGTATGCACTTGACTTTTCTCTATACAATGTACAAATAATTCTCGACGTTTAAACATAGAGTGACCTCAGCTCATTTATAGCTATATTCATGGACTGTATTAGCAGAAAGTAGTCATTATGTTAAAATTTAACCACTCTATTATAACTATTTTTCTTGCACCCATAAATATTAAACAAAAATTGTTTTTAATTTGTGCCTTTTTTTCTACAAATTATTAACTTTATTTTTTTTTATCGTATAAATCCTTGTAATACGCAAACTAGTATATTAATATTGAATTCAGTATAATATGGAAATTTGCACTAACGAGACTTATTGTACATAAATCATTTAGGCAATTGATGAACAAGATAAACAAAAAGACGAACAACTAATGAGTATAACCGAAATCGTGTTAAATTGTGCGACAATAAACAAATCTAACGCGTAGAGCTGGGTTACATCGATCACACTTTTTGTGTCGCGATGTATTTGACACAAATATGATAAAATATCATAATCGACATTCTGTAAGCATAAACATTGACGAAATATACTCGAGCGTTGTTGACGCTTCGTGTTATCCTTCGCGTGTTGTCGCTACAATTATTACATCAGTTTCCACAAACTATTCGTTAAAATAAACGCGATTTTCATGCCAGAATTTAAACGAGCTTTTTTATTTCTTCAACAATTGTTTCCGTTATTTTCTGTTAAACTAAAAAATCTAAAAAAAATATTAAACATGATAATTAGTGTAACTGTTTGGAATCGTTGATTCACGACAGTTACAAATCGCCAAACCATTAAGAATAACCATCGAAGTAAGTTCGACAGCGAATGAAGAAATAGAAGAAGAAGAAATAAAAAAGGAAATAAGTTTTTCGCAGCGGGTTTTGAAATAATAGACGAACGGAGGCGAGAAGTGCGCGGTAATTATTTCGTACTTGAAAAAGGATTTCGCTGCAGGCTAATGCGATATTGGTGTTTTCTGGCTGGCCAACTTTTTCGGAGCGGGATTTATTTAAGGCAAAGTATAAATCGCCGAGAGCGATGAATTATTAATATCAACTTGATGTATAAATTAGAGACGCGTTAAAAATCAAACTAGCTGTGTTTGCCAATTGCCAATTCGCGCGCGCACTCTCCTATCTTTCATCGCACAATATTTGCTGCGCTTAAATTTAGTTTTGCAATAGTTTAACAACTTTGTTTTGAATGATGATAAGTCAGAGTAATTTCTGACGATTTTTAAGATATTAATTATGCAAAATTAATAAATCGCTACTTTGTCATAAATTTTTTTCATACAACTTTTTGAAGTATTGAAAATTTAATTAAATCTACAGTGATAAAAAAGATTAAATTTCATTTTTATCACAATTGAGTTAATAAGAAAATTGACATACCGAAGACTCGGATGACTTAGCAGGTTCCGGCGAAGCCATTTGTTTAGCGACATGTAAATGGTGCATCATAGCTGTGAGTCGATCACGTTCTTTTTGCAGTTGAATTTCAAGCTGTGTAACCACCTGCATTTGAACTCGGGCCTGAGCAGTCGACCTGTCGTCCAATGTGTGCTCTGTATTCAAATGTCTGCAAAAAGAAAAAATTCAACATCATAATTATCATTTTCATCATCATCATCATCATCATAATTATCATCTAAGCAATCATGTATACCATCATAAGAACATTGCAAAAGCTTCTTCCATCTTAAGTAAGGTTACAGCGATTTTAAATTAGAGCCAGTAATCCTTCTTCGTCGACAATATTAAAGGGAAAATCTTTTGTGGCGAAGGCGCAAAAAGGACGGGGAATAACGGGGAAAGACGAGGAGAGTGGGAAAAAGATAGGGATTAGACTGTGAGGCATAACGATGCGGTCGAATGTCGTGAATATTAATGAGACAAAGGTAATTAGTGTTTTTCTTTTCCTTTTTTTCTTTCCGCTGTCTCTCTTTTTAAGTAACGGCTTGTTTGGGCTACGAGTTTGGCGACGACAAGCTACGTGATTACTCCAAAGCTTCGCGGAGGGGGTGAGAAGTACTCCCTGGGGGTAGGGGGGGGGTACGACACGCAGGGTGGATGTCAATGAGATCGTTGTTTTCTGTCTTCCTCTCGCAATTCCTCGATGCAAACGAATTTTTATGCCTCCAATAGGGAACACAAGCCTGATCTCATTATTCCGAGAGTTTCGTACTTCATCTTCAATTTATTGTATGTTTAATGCTTTAACCGCTTTTCGCGAGTAAGTTTGTGAGATCATTGCATTAGTTGATATCTTATTGCTTTCTTTTAACAGTAATAAAACAAGTGAAAAGAATTGATAGAGAAAAAAAAAGAAAAAAAATAATAATCGTAAAAATAAGTGGATATAAGAAACTCACTTAAGGAATGCTTGGTAGTCTTCACAAATCGCTTCACAGCCTGGCCACTTGCAAACCCCATGACCATAAAGAGGATGAGCCTTGTCGTTACACGAGACGTCCAACGGTTTCTCGTCCAATGGCGTTGTACCGTTCATCTCGGTTCGCCGACTCGAAACTATCGAATTCAGAAGTCCTACGATAGTGCAGGATTGAAAATTGTATTGGAAACAATGAGCAAATCAAACATTTATTGTAAATTAAGAAAACAATTTTATAGAATTCAAACTAAAATAATTATTGTATTATCTTATTGTTCTGTATTTGTAAAAAAAATTATAGTAACAACAAACTTTTAAAGTGATCAAAAGATACAATGTAAAGTTCTTCTACTTTCAAGTTTAAAATTATAAAGCAATAAAGTTAGTGTATTATAATTGAAATATTTAAAATAATATTTATTAATAGTTTGCATTTCATTATGAATACGTAATTGATAATCAATAAAACTTTAAGAATTGTATAAAATAATTTAATGGACGCGCGCTAGATTAAAGTGTGTTACTTAATCATTTAAATACTTTTATATAAATGTTGAATATAAAAAATTAATATACATAATTCATTGACTTATAAGAATATAAGAACCTAATCCAAAGTCATTTGAAGTCAATAAGAACTATTTAGCAGAAATAGATAAAAAAAAGTTTAAATCTAATATTATGTAGTACTTTGTTACAATAATTACAAACGAAAAAGATTTGATAAAATTATCATTTTCATCTAAATTAAAAAACGTACTTGAACAAATCTTACCATTTAATCCAGATTTGGAAACCGCGGTATTCTGATGAGACTCTTGAGCGTCTGGCGACTCGGTCTTCCAAGTCGACATGTTATCACCACCACTTTGAAGACCTAAAAATATACAACAAATGCAAACAATTAAAAGGATGAAAAAATATCATTTGATGTTAAAAACAGGAATAAAAAGTGTGTACAATATGAAATGAGATCTTAAAGATAATGACATTATAAGCGGGACGGAAAGTTAGCCGAGCCGCAGGTGGATTAAACTTTCCTGATTAAACATTTGATCGTGCCAGCTGCGCTGAAATACGAGCAAAGAGATGCCTAAACGGGACAATATATATCCCATTACGTGTTTATGCTAAGCCTTTTGTCAAGTTGTGCCATCGGCTGGACAAATAGCGAGCACGCAATTTATGATCGTCATCAAACAGCATGAAACTTGAATCCGGTAATATGAAAGCGCAACATAATAATAAGCGTTACGCTTTTCGAGTGGCGTGTTAAAACACAGCTCGGGCAAAACGAGAAACAAACGAGTGAAATCGATAATACATCCGCGCTGATTGCGGCTCGACGATTATACAGTTTAAGAGAACCGAGTTGTTGAGTGGCTGTGTTTTAGCTGGTTACGTTGACAGGACTCCGGGGGACTATTTGGTTTTCCATTAATTCTCAAAAGTCGATTGTTTTGCGTTCGAAATAAAATCATGAAAAGTACGGTAATTTCAAATTAAATTACAACAGGTAGAAATCAATTAAGAATCAATCGAAGTTGCGCGCCATGTGTGTAATTTAGCTGCATGGATCGAGGCTAAAGTGAATTGCATTTTCAGTTAAACTGACAAATTAATCCACTGAAGAGGTCAAGTTGAAATTCAAACGACTTTGCGATCTTTTTTTCACAACCTTATCAGTTTTTTTTTAGTTTAGTTTATAATGTATGAAATTGAGTAATTATTGAAATGTTATGACTGATTTCTTAACGTGAGTTCTATTTAGAATAATTATAAAAAAGACAATTACTTTTTGGAAAATTTAATTGAATTTTGTTTATTTGAATAATAGATGTTTATAATATAAGAAAGAAGAACTTTAATTCTAATATTTGTTGTACTACATATTTAAACAAAGTTTTACTTTTATTAGAAAAATAACACTGTCATAAATTCAAAATCAATACTTTCCTTGAATCAAACATGTAAAACATTCAACATTTTTGTCTTACCATCTTTGATTGTTAGAAACGAATATGAAATGAAATAAATGTAAACTTATTTATAATAATTTAGACGGCAATTTATAAATACAAAAACATCGATCAATAAGATATGTTTTTTTCAATTTCAAAAATAAACAACACGTCTTTTAAATGTATAAGTTTTATAGATAAGTTAGCTTATATTTTTTTTCAAAATAAAACATTTTATTTGTAAAAAATACCACAAAAATTATTAAAAAAGTGTACAATAATACAAACCTTGCGTCGGGTTGGGACCTTGCAGACCCAGTCCCTGTTGCAGTAAAAACTGTCTCTGCGTCATTTGCAATTGCTGAATAAGCTGCTGTTGCTGAAGTGCCAATTGTTGCAGCGGTGCAGAGGCCTTTTTCTTATCTGTCGTTTGCATCAGATGCGTCTGTTGGATAAGATTCACTTGTAATTGTTCCTGCAATTGCTGCATGGCCTGTTCGAGTTGCTTTCGGCCGAGTTCAGCAAGTGTATGTTGATGCTAAAAACAGCGTTGAAAAGTTTCCTTTGATTAGTAAAAATTACATCAATCTTATAGATAATGCAAATATATATATATGATATAAAAGATGTTCGCATTTTGTGGGTGTATTTTTTATTCATTTGCAATTTGCGTTTAATTTGAATTTAAGTCGGCAAATATTTATCTGAAACATAAAACAGCAATTTACTAGATAAAGATCTATCCTAATCAGCTTGAGCATGTGAGATAAACCATGCACTGTTTAAATAACGGAGACGAAAAGACGGCTGAATAAATAGCGAAATGCTCTTACGAAAATACAGACCATCCTCCATGATTTTTCTCTACGACCAAGCGCTTCTCTTCCTTTTACTGGTCATTTGCATTTCCAAATCGACGTGATCGTTAATTTGTTGCGGACAATACGCTTTTAGAATTAACAAGAAAACGGCTGCGGATAAACTGTTACTTTTTGGCCTTTACAACACGTGCTTTTTTTCGATGCTTCCAAATAATCGGAAACACTTCAATTTACATATTATTTTGAATTTTGAATTATTTTTCTTTGCATTGAATTTATGACATAAATAATGTTGATTTGAGAAAAAAAGCAACACAAATAATTTTATAAACAGCTTTTCGACGTTTTCGTGCATTTTATTTCTTTTTTGTCAGTTTTCTAAATATTGGGTATTTATTTTTTGAAACAAAAAACAATTTTTAACTAATTAAAAATTAAGAATTAAAATATTAGATTATATAAAATTATCGAGAAAGAAATATTTATATACTTATTAATTGTATTATATAATTGCAAATTTTATAACGAAGCATGGTAAAATTTGTTCCTTTTTCTTAAAAACTTATAATTAGAATAATTTATAGTAATTATTCAAATCCAATTTTCTTTTATTATAAAATTAATTCAATAAAATGCAGAGTACAGTTAAAAGGTTGAATATAAAATCTCCTCCTCCGTCAATTCTCAATGAAAGATACAGTCGTTCAGTACATTAATCCATTAATTGTACCCAAAGTCCACTCGAAATGATTTTTCCATTAAAATAACAATTAACGCGTTTTCTTAGGTAATGGTTTAATTAATTTCTCTCCACGCTCCCCGAATGTTTTCTCCACTCAACGTCAGAAAAAAAGAGCGCAATAGAGAGAGACGACTTGTTATGATTATGCTTTTTATAATTAGAATTACTGATTGGCGAGCAATGAAGGGCGCATTTGGCGGTAGCGAAAGGCACTCGCAAACTTCAACAAAGAACAATTCGCCAAACAAAAATTGCACTCCTCGTCTTCCATCGTCAATAAATAACTCTAAGTTTTTTCTCTCTCGTCCCTGTTCCTTTTTTTCTATTCATCTTCTTCTTTTTAATTTTGTTATGGTCGGTCCTTTTGTTTGAATTGTTTATAAGCTCCATTAAACTTACGTTTTTGATCGATGAAAAATAGCCGAAGCGCTCTTGATTGGATGCATGATCTGACGACGAGTCCTGTAAAAAAAATGGAGAACAAACAGTTACTCATCTCGTGTGACAATATTGTTCAAACGAATTTATATTGTGAGATTTCATTTTTATGTTTTTTTTTTGCGTCCAGTTATGCATTCGGTAATCCTTTTTTTTCAATCCTATTTTATTAACTTTTTTTTGTTCGTCAGTTTTTTTTATTTTCCTTTTTTAGGAATGTTCAATTAAGTTCAATTAAGTTTCCTGCGAAGTTATTTGTGCCGAAAAAATAAATTAACAGAGAGCAGAGACACGGAAACAAAATAGTGTTCTTCGTAATGAACTCAAATTGACTTGTTTGCACTTACGCGTAGACTCGTCAGACTCTACGACGAATAAAGCTGCACAATTTTTGTTTGCATTTGAGTTCTCGTACGATAAACAAAAACCAAAGCTGACTGACCTTTTTCTCTCTTTCTCTCTTCATTTCTCCGTTATTTCTTTCTCTTTTTTTTTGTTTTTTTTCTTACTGTGTGCCGTTTATCAAAGTAACGGATTTACCGAGTTTTGTTGGCGTATCTTTATTAACGCTCGATGTTTCATTTACTACTGTTTTTCGTACGCATTACGATAAACAAGTTTAATAGAAAAAAGTCGTTTAATGTTAATGCACTCGATCGTGAAGAGCAAAATGCAGAATTATATTGCTTCAACTTTATATTTAAAAGTTATAAAATCAATTTCTTAAGAATTTGAGACTTTTTTTTTTTTTAAAAAAAGAATTTAGACATATTTTGTCTGAAAAAATTGATTTGGTGTTTTATTTTTGTTTATAGAATATACATTATGATTTGTAAGAATTAATTTTTCTTTTATAATTTTACAAAGAAAAATTGATCATATATTTTATGGAAAGTGTAAGAATATGAATTTAAAACTATAAACTGTCTTACAATCAAGACAAAATGAGTTGTATATAACATCGGACATTATATTTATTAACTGACTAGTAAGTAATACCAAGTACATAATTGAACCAACAAATGATATATGTAAAAATAATTATAGTTTATCGAGACTTAAAACTAAAACTATACATATTCTTCCAAATCTTATCATTTATTCATTAATAATTGTTATTTATTAAGAATTTATTGCGGTTCAGAAATTACTCCCCTTATTTTTATATTTTTACCTGTAATTATGTCAACTAATTAGAATTTTTTTCTATGCTTTAGAAACAATTCATTTTTTATTTCTTTTATATTTACTTGCATTTTTCATATCCTTAATTACTCTTACAGTTTATCCACCTAAGAATTAACTTTGAACTTAGACAATATTGAATATCGAGGTAAATGAATTATGCACAAAATAGCGCAACAATTATTTCTTAAACATATAAATATCATATAGATTAATGTTTCATTGTATTAACTGAAACTGTAATTTACATTTTCTAAGGCACTTAAGTTAGGAAAAGTAGAAGGAAAGAAATTTAATATTTGCCCTTGTAAAACATATGCAAATTCTAATTTGAGAGTCGCTTTTTAAGTTTACTAATTATTTATTATACGCGATGTAAAATCTTCTATTTATTTTATCTTGTTTTAATGACCTATTTTTGAAATGTTTAATAATATCACTGATTTGATCATCATAATCATCATCATCAATATTATTAATATGATCACATTATTTTATTATTGAGACTAGTAGAATCCGTTGGTAGCGCTGTAGTTCCAATACTATCATGGCCGCCGTACTACAAATCTGTGTTTGTTTCAATAGAAAAATTAATTAACTTTGAGCATATTACATATTTTTGTCATTATTTATTTTTATAAACTTAAAATATTCAAAACCAAACATTTCTTAAAACAATAAATACTTTTTATTTAAAAAATGTGTAGTATCGCGGCCATGAAATTTAGTTTTTCAACAATCCGTCAGAGTCGCATGCTATTCTACTAGTCCCAATAATCATGTGTACATTTTGAATTACCTGATGATGTTGCTGGGACTGTAAATAGAGCGAATGTTGTTGCATGAATGACTGCAGTTGTGTGGGACTGAGTATGTGTTGTTGAAGGAGTTGTTGCATTTGATGAAGTCCACTGGCGGGATTGAGCATCATTTGTGGATTAGGCTGCGCGGAAGGCGGCCCCCCGGGTGGCGCACCGGGCGGCGGGCCCTGGCTCGGGTTTGGCGGCGAGCCCCGCTGGGGCGCCTGCGGACTCTGATGTGGGCTCGGCTGTGAGCTCGGTGCCCCGGAACTAGGCTGCTGCGACTGCTGCGTGATGATCGGCTGCTTTTGCTGGGTCATCTGTGCTGTTGCTGAAGCTGTGCTCACTGCGGGCCCGCTCGGACTGAGCTTCCCATTGCTTTGGTACTCGATCGTCAACTCTTGTTGTTGTTGTTGCTGCTGCTGCTGATGTTGCTGTTGTTGTGACTGCTGTTGCTGACACGTTTGTTGCTCACTTTCCGTACCGGAAATCACCCTCTCACGACTTTGCACCGACCTTTCCCGATTACGATCTCGCACACTGTCACGTGACTGTTGCTGCTTTAATGCCGCAAATAATGTGCTCGCCTGAAATACAAATTCATTTATTATTATAATGTGAAATACTGTTAAAATCAATATTAATTCAATTATCATTGGAAAATTGAAAATATACATTTAAAAAATGTATATAGTTAAATTATGTAGATTTATTTAGTATATTTAATTTATTATATTTCTCAGTATGTTAAATATATTGATAATATAATATATAAAACCTGGAGAGCTTAAAAATGCATAATTTTCATCATTCACTGACATTTTTTATTATTATCAATGAAAGTAAACTGAAAAAATTGTCTACGAAAAAATTAGCGCAAAAGTCGAGTTTATTTTACGCTCCCAACATAGTGTATACTTTTCGAATCCTGTTTATGTTTATCACAAAACCATTTTACAGGCTATCAAAACGTGGACATTTGTTTATTTGTTTTTGCGTTACTAACACTTGATCAAAATAAAAGAAAAACAAGCGGCAAAATAAATGTTTTGTTTGCTCGATGATGAAATGGCGCACAGGAGTTTTGTAACTCATGTCAAAAGCGATTTGCGATGCAATTAAAAAATTACTTCAAGTATTTGTAGTCTGCGAGTTTTATTGACGAATAAAAAAGTGCAAAATTGCGGTAGCAACCCAAAAAATTGAGTTATAACTTGAAATTAACGTTTGTGTATCGACTTTTTATGGCAAACGAAAATTATCATTGTTTTTTCGAAAAATTTTAGAAATAAATATTGAAGAATTCGGCCATTTTAACGTAAAATTGAAATAACAGATTGTTCAAATTTAAATTTCGCGCCATTATATTTTTTTGTTGTTGCATCTAAATATGGTGTTCAAATCACCGTTATTTTATTTATTTTTTGTTGTTGAAGAAATGCTTTTATAAGCAAAGGAAAGTTTCTAAAGTAAATGAATTTTGCAATGAGTTATGATTTGAAAATTTTGACAACAGGGATAAATGTTCCGACTTTGGGCGTTGTTTGGTAATAATAAAGTAGAAATGCGAAAGCACACGAAAGTTGTGCTTTCGACTTTAGTTATATTTCAAACAATATTGATCTTATCTAATGGTATTCACTAGCTGAAATCGCTATTCCATCACTGGTTACGTTAGCCTGAAGCTGTGCAGGCGAAAATTCCCTGTTGTCTGAATGACGTCGACTCTCTCGTCTCTCTGTCTGTTTACACGGTAAGATTTGTTTTATTAAGTTCCAGAGCATCAAGCAGATTGTGGAGGATATAAGCGAAACTGAATAAACTCATCCTTTTCTTTTACAAGCCAAAATCTATATCAAATCCCCCGGTGCTAAAAGCGCTATTCAACCAATCAGTTTAGAGCTTAATGGAATGCCATTTGTATTTACCGCTTCCATTTTTTACCTCCCCCCTTTTTTTTAATATCAAAATTAGTGCATACAAATTTGCATATTCGAAAATTATTAATTAATAAATAATTAAATGAGAATAATTTAATTTAAATATAAAATTGAATTACAAAAGAAATAATGTAATATGGACATTAATAAATTAAAATAATATGAAGAATTAAAAATACGATAAAAAATAATATTGTGATATATAGTAAAAATTTTTATTTAAAAATGAGTATATGAAAAGAATTTTCTAAATTTACCTGCCTATTGGCATACATTTTTCAAATACTGAAAAATGTTTGTCGAAGAAAATAAATGAAGAATAAAAAAAAAAGTATGATTGTTTTCCTAATGAATAGGAAATTTGTAAAACAAAATCCGCTATTAGTATCAATGTTGCGCGTTTTATTTCCTGATTGCGACTGATGTGTACTTTTCAAATCTTGTTTATGTTGATTGCATTTATTTTCAGACTATCGAAACTTTACATATGTTTATTGTTTTCTTGTGCTCGTCTCACTCGACGACAATAAGCTTTGAGTAAATAAATTGTCACACACATCGCGCTTCGATGTTCTTAGAATATGTCGTGAATACTAAATCAACTTTTTTCGGGTATTTTGAATTAAAAAGTAAAAAGATATTTACATTTTTAATAAAAAAATTCTTAATTAAATTTTTCTATAATTAAAGTTTTGATAATAAATAAATAAATTTTGTGGGATTAATTATTTCCAGGTAAAAAAATGTGAAAGCTGAGCGGAAACTGAACGAAAATGTGTCTTTTCGTTGCAATCAATTATTCAAATTGTTTTGAGTTAAGATCAATCTTGTTTTCAATTCTTCGATTTGAAAATTTCATTTTTAATATTGAAAACGCCCGAACGAGTCTCTGGCGTTGCTCCAATTCGTGTTTTAATAATGACGAAATATCATGCGAATAAAATTTGCATCCAGTCTTTCATTGTAATTTAGTTTCTTATATAAAACGAATGCTTTTTTTTTATCTGTCGCCTTTCTTTTTCATTTAAGTAAAAGTCAAAGACAGTATGAATTAATATAATAATAAAAACAAATACTTTTCAATTATAAAAAAAATATTTTGTTTTTGTTAGACAAAAGCAAAATCATCAACATCTTCTCCGACCACAAAATGAAACATTTAATTCGAGCTATAAGTGTAAAATAGCATTAGTTGAAACAAAATGCAACATATTTACATACGCGCAGGCAGAAAAAAAAGAATGAATTTGCATAAAACTATTTTCTTTGCAGTCAAAGCGACCGCGTGTCTTCCGCGAGTTTTACATGTCGAGTCTTATGCTAATCTTATTTGTGTATGATTACATATGTTTATAACATGCAAAGAAATTCTCCGTGGCGCGTTATCTTTGTTTAGTCAGGAGAGTCAGATGGTGCTGTTTCGTGGGTTCACTTAATGTGCGAAGTTGAAAAAAATAAAAAGAAAAATGCAAAACCAAAGATATACAGAAAGAAAATAAGGTGAAAAAAGTTTATTTCATGTTGAATTTCAGATTAAAAACTGACGAAAAAAAAAATTAAAAACGAGAAGATCCAGGGGAATTGAACACAGTTTTTTTTATCAAATTTAAATAACTTGCAAAGAGAAAACAAAAGATATGAATTGAAAGCAGATTTATTACTCGTTTAAGATTTTTATCTTATATTCATAAATGCATAAAAGACAAATAAGAACATAATGTCATAATAAATGTCATAGAGCATATCATGCTTGTAAAAAACTTATATTAGCGAAAGTATTACACATCTTGAAGTATAACTATCGTGTTAATTATTCATCCAATATAATGTTGCATGCGAATCCATGAAACTACTCAACTTATTTCTTATAAGTGTTCACTTACGTGGGGTATCGATACCTATGAACAAATTGCACGTGATTTCATTTATTACTTATTCATCTCTGATGCATTAATATATTCATAAATATTCAATTTATTACATACAAAGTATAACTTCTTGTGATATATAAAATATATATTTATTACATAAGTATATATATGAAACGATGTATTTGTAAAATAACGGTTTCCGTAACTTCGTTTCGTGTGATTACCATAACTATAAAGTACAAAAGTTAGAATAATCCTTTTGTGTAGTTTACTGTTCGATGGGTATATAAAGTCACAATAAAAACCACCACGTAAGAACATATGTTTTATTAATATATTTAAGAATCCTATTCGTCATAAACATACGAGAAATTCATTTAAGTTAGAACTTTTTTTTATCAAGGATGTAATACAATTTTGTATGCAATTTTTAAAAAATGAAGTATAGCAAATAATAAACAAAATATTTGTTATATTTATATATTACCTTTTATCAGAAATAATAATTCACGAAAAGTCCCAAATATATCATGATGTAATAAAGGATGAAACAAAATTAATATATGACCCGATATCTCGATAAAATGAAGTTGAATCGAAGCAAAGGGAAACAATAATAAAGCGCGGAAAGTTGGAGTGAAAATAAAAGGGAGTTGACGCAATATCTGTACAACGGTTGGATCTATTAACTCTCGATTCGTATACCCAGCGGATGAACTTTGCATTATAAAGGACGAATAAGTGCGCGACGAAAAAGACGCGAGGCCGAGAGTAAGAAGCCCGACTGATATGCACGCCCGTTCGTGGGCGAATCGAGAAGAAGAAGATCCAAACAGTAAACAGCGCGGCACAACCCGCGTCACGACATATAAAAGATATGAAGAAGTCGGCAGATTGCGCTCGGAGATCGGCCTCTGAGAGTGAAAGAAGAAAAAAAAAATTGTGAAATCTCAACAGCCAACAACAGGCGGGCCTTTATTTAACCTTTTCTTCAAGCCAGTCTTAGGAGACTCTTCCCTCAACCTCTTATCTGCAGTCGATGGTCCTTCAATGTCGACTCCAAACGACAGAGAAGAAACTTTCTTTTTCTTTTTATCTTTTTATACAGTTTCTGTTTCGATGTTTTTTTTTTTTTGCTAAAAGTGCATACGAAAAAAGGTTCCAACTCCTTCGGGAAAGGAGCTTATAAGAAGAATCGTTCGTTAAGTGGGACCCCGCGGTATTAATTAGCGAATTAAAGGTATATATTTTGTCGGTTTGGCTTAAATGAATTAAAAAATGTGTGTCTTTATAATTTTGCCAGGGCAAATAGTCGGGCGGCCATTCTTGGAGAGACAACGGGTTCTTCCGAGGAGGAGATTCTTCGGGTCTTGGGAAAAGCGAACGGCTTGAATGGCCCACTGGGATTCGGTGTACTGAGACTTGTGGCCAAATATTGCCGAGTGGCTTGTCATGTGTCGACCGACAGATCAAAAAGTCATCTCGCCGAGATAATTACCTTTCTGCGTTTGCTGTAGGCTTCTCTTCAATGTTTCCGTTTCGTTGAAGACATTTTTTAACGGATTTTTATTTTTTAATTTTCTCTTTTTTTCATCTTAAGAAAATTTTGTTATTTAAACAGGTTTTAAAAAATGTATATTACAAAAAATGTTGTCTTTTTTAATATTGAAATGATAAAATGAAATGTTTTTGCTTCTCAAGCAATATATTAAAAGATGGAAAAAATGCAAGATTTATCGATGTTTTCATATTTGTATTTGTTTGCTCGGTATTATGTTTCTGTTTTCAGATAAGTTTCTCTAGAGATATGAAGCCATTCTGTTTGTAGAATTAGTACACTTTTATTTATCTCTCTTTAAACAGATTTTTACGCTATCAGAAAGTACAGGTTTCTCTCGTGTACTTTCTCCACATTTATTTAGAATGTAAAAAAGAATTGATAATAACAGTGGAATTTCTGTTAAGAAAAAAACTTATATATCTTCTTAGCTTGATTCTTTTTATTTATACCATCTTTTTTTTATTTGCACTTCAAAAATAGAAATTATTAAAAAGTTACATAAAAAATCGCCAAACATATTAAATATTATTAATAATATTCAAATATTGACATAGTATATTTTCGTTTAGTTATTTCAGATTTCAGAGTGGAATAAATTATTGAATAAATTTATACAAAACTTGTATTAATTTAAAATATTATAGAAGGGATGGTCCGCGTGGGTTGGTGAAAATTGGACCTGTTTCTCGGGTGCAATTTAAGGCAGATGTACAAATGTCTGACGAAGAAGCCATATCAGTCGTTTCGTATTCACGCGGCCGCGGGCCAATCAGCCGCGTCTCTTCGGCGGCGCCTCCTGTTGACGTTTGTCATAATATTTTAATATTAAATCGCGTTACATTCAGCCATGCGCTCGCATAATCAGACGTTATTTCTCGCGATGCGAGATGCTACGTACATGTGTTTGTGTTTCTGTATATATATCCACATATATATACACTTATATCTATATATATCTATATCTATATATATGTATATGTGTGCACGCATAAAAGAGCCAAGCAAAGAGACGGAAGGAGTATTTGCCACCCTTCATTTCGACAGCTGGAGAAATGTGGAATACAAATTACCCCGAAAACTCCCTTTCGTGCATCCGCGAATTTCGAACGCAACACCCAAGTGATAATGAATTCGAGAATAATTCGATCCCGTTTATATGTATATATAAAACGTATATATATTTTTCTATTACAAATTTCATATTTCATCGATTCGTCTTGAAATGCATACAAATCATTTTTGTCTAAAATTCAATTTTTGTTGTTCATTTATGAAAATGATAAAATGCACGATGGCATTTGTTTGAAATTTTTTAAAAAGACAATAAATAAATTGATAAGAGAATGAATAATTATAATTGCAGATATTTGCTTGCATTAATCAATGCATATTTTTTAGCCACACGAATAATTTAATGGAATTTTGCGGGGTATTTATAGTCTATCAATAGATGTTTATTCGCCGAGGTAATATTTGAAATTGATATACGAGACTACAGTATTATTGCGCGTAAATACCGAGAATTGATTACACACGAAGTTAAATAGTTATGATGCAACAGTTGTAAAGATATCAACAAAACGTTATTTCATAATAATTGGTCATTCGAGAGTTTACGTTTAATTGTCCATCTCTATTTATGTTTTGTCATATGTTCATTGTTGCATTTATATATTCGATATGCAACAATTATATTAACACTTCAGTTTTTAGGATGAAAAAGCACAATATTTATATGTTTCAATTATTTCAAAATTTGACATCTTTGCATTCAGGAAAATTCAATCAATTTAAACCTAAAATAAAGTAAATTTTAAATTACAGTTGACAAGATATAAAACGAAGGTAAATTTAATTTGATTTTGTTAATTGATTCGACATAAATTAATTTAAATTAAATTCACTGACTTTAATTGTTTTTTCATCTTATTTTCAAAAGAAAAAAAAATAATAATCGAATCGAATAAATCCTTAACTACTCAAATAGCCGGTAAAAAAAAAATGAAAAAAGCACAAATCAGGAAAAGAATTGCGACGATAAACCGACGTTGGGATTGGATCAATTGTTTAGCAATGTTTGCCGTGCTGAAATCGCTGCTAATTTAGCGACACACCATCTACTCGATTCTCGGGATGCAAGTTGAAATCTTGTTAGGCGTGGATTTCTCGAAGAATGTGTTGTAATATTGAAAGGAATTAACGAGTCTGTGGATGTGCGAGTGGAAGAGGGCCTTGATGGGTTGATTTGATTTCGTTTGAGTTCGGTGGTTCGATATCGACGCGCAAAAGAGAGAACCGAAGACGAAGAGGAGAGGCAACAGGCGAAATGCTTCTGGCCTCTGGTCTCGCCATCGTTAACGGATTGTGTACATTATAGATGCCAGTGTGATTGGTTCATCAGCCTCTCAAAAACTCGCGCACCCCAGAATTTTTTTCCCCTCTCTTTCCTCTCTTTTTTGTTTCGATTTCGATTCGTTTCGATTTCAACCTCTACGTTGATATCCACGGCGAAAGCCTATTCAGTGAGATCACGAAGAGTTTACGTGACCAGTTCAATCATTGTCGATTTCACCGTTTTCTTTCGTCGCTGCGACATATCTTCGCTATTGTCTTTTAAGATTAATGTTGAATGATTCGACCAATTCGACCTGATTGATTTTTTATGGAGGATATCAAGTTTTCAGTTTTGCACATATAGCGCGGTAGATACTTTCAAAGGTCTTTCGCTAATTATTCAGGCTTCTTTGATTTGGGACGGGGGTTTGTTGAAATGGATATTGAATGTTCAATATGGTTAATGATTGATTTTGTAAGGGTGGATTTGTCTGATTGTCGACTGAAAATATTTTTAATTCAATATTAACATTTATACAAATCAAATATTAATTTTTTGACAAATTGATAAATATTTGCAAACAATTCAAAAACCTAAAAAATTGTTTGATACAATTAAAATTTTTTAAGGTTTTTTTGTTACAATTCTCAAACTATTTATTACAACCATAAACATACCAAAAGTTGTAAAATACCAAAATCTGTTAATTTCGTGCCGTTATTATTCAGACGTGAATGTGAAAGGACCAAAAAAGGGCGAAGAGCCATCGGACGAATGGAATGAGACGAGAACGTGAAACAGAAATAAAAGAAAAAGAAGGATAAATAGAGGAAGGGACAGTGGGACTATTTTGCGAGTGTGTTTTGGTCTTATTTCGAGGCGACGTACTCATTTGCATACGCGTGTTCGCGAAATCGCTGATCCGAGGGGTGTAAGCAAACCCGCAGAATGGCGAAATTACTCTCTCGGATGCACCCGCTGTTCTCTCTGTTCCGAGTCGACTCGATTTCGTCTGCTCCGAGTCCCTTTCGGTTTCAGTGTCCCGAACACTCACGGTCTTCTCGCATAGACTATCCAGCTGCGACAATCCCACCTCTGTGTGGCGTTAATTCTCGTCCATGTAGACAGCCAATACTCACGACGCTATTTCCCCAAAGTAATCTTTGCTTTATGTGTATCTGTGTATATGCATATATATGTACACATATACCGATATATTAGTATCGATGTAACTGATATGCGTTTGTGAGCCGGCATTGATCTTTGCTGTTCAATACCATTTTCTTATGCCAGTTCTGTTTCATTAACTTAATCCAATAAATGTTCAGCAATTGGACGTATTTTATATTACTGTAAGTATGCGTAATTAAATTTCGATCAAATCTTAAAATTTATTAGTAATACAAAATACGTTTAAGTTTTGCTTTTATTGTAATACAATTTTTTTTCTTACAGTGTTTTAATACTTTGTATTGATTTTTTAAATTATTTAACAGATTATTTAAAATATTGAATTTTCCTTAAATGTCATGCGTCATGCAACTTTTTCTGAGATTATTAATTTATTTAAGTAAATCAATCAATGTATTGACACTTCTTATACAAAGTGTTATATTAAATTGAAAAATATGAAAAATGTCACAAAATTAGCCTTTCTTTTAAAACTCAGACTTAATCCAATTTCCAAATGGAACTAGTAAATCAGTCGAAAGAAATAAAAATTCTTTTCTTTATATTACTGATAAACGACTTCATCCAAATCGAAAGCAACACGATTCCCCTCATAAACATCTGAAAAGTGAAAAGAATGGAAGAGAAAAAAGAACAGCAGAATAATGAGCGAAAAGCGATGTTATTGTTTAACTTTTGACTACTTTTTATTTCGTCAGATTGATACGCTCGGGATATCGCAATTTCTTGCAAGGAGGAATTTGCCTCGTTTTCTTTTTTGCGGTTGTACAGAAATGTTATATCTATATGTATCTGTTTGGGGGTGTAGACAACGGAAGGGGGGAGGGGGAGGAGAGAACATAATTCTTCCGCAACTTAGCCTGTCGGTTACAAGTCGTTAATGAAAATCAAACAACAGAAAAAATTACGTTCACTTGGCAGTTCGCCGCTTCGACCTTTCCTTCTCGCCCCTGAGATTTTACCGAAGAAAACGGGGCAAAAGTCGAGGAGACGTCAGAGGGGGTGAAAGACAGGGTGGCAGCAAAAGGGCGGAAGGGGGGGGGGCAAGGCGAAAAGGAAGGGTACGGAAAATAGCACCGCGTTGCGGTTTCATCTTAGTCAGCGGTTTCTTTCGCGCGCGTTGCATCGCCACGGCGCGCCTGAAAGAACACTTTTTTTTCTCCCCCTCGTCTTTCGTTATAACTTCACAAAGGAGTTGCCATAAAAAGCACTTATCAAGTTCAATCGTCTTTCGCCTCTAACAAATTGCGATTTGCCCAATTTCAACACGATTCAACATTTTTTCTACTATGCTATATTATATGTTTTAATTATTGGTTATTTAGCTACTCCGCACTGAGAAAAAAAAACACTTAAATTAAGAAGTAGGACAAATTGTAAAAACTTTCAATCAATTTTACTATAGTGGTTTAGTGAACGTGATATATCCTGGTACTGTAGGAAAAATTCTTGAATGCTATATAAAAATCAATTGAAGTGCGAATTTGTGAAAAAATGTATATGAATTTCTACAATTTTTACTATAGCATTTTTACATTTTATCTTCAACTATATTATGTTTTCTCTTATTTTCATATACGATTTACTTCAAAAACATCAAGATACATCACGATTACTTTTAGTAACAATTATTATACCATTTAACTAATTTTTCTTTAAACTGTAATCATTTTTATTATATAGTCACAATAACTATTTCATTTTTGTTGTTGTTTTAATTATCTAAGCAGTTGTTTTTGACTTCACAGATAGTTGCTTTACCTAACTAAATAGCAGAATTAACCATTATTAATGTTATATTAATTCACCTTTTAAAACATAGTACAATAAAGTTAAGTGAAAACATGCCAAAGATTATCTGACTTTATAATCACTTGACGTTATTTTCCTTTTTGCATCAATAATTCGTTACCAATTAGAAAAACTCTGCATAATACATACACTTTACCCAACCGTTTCTCTCGCTAATTTTGCTTCTTATTACAGTTTATTTCTTTAACGATGAAAATAATCACAAGCAAAATATGAGAGCAAAACAGGAATGAAAAAAAAGTAAAGTAAAAGTGAAAGAAAGAAAAAAAGGTTGAATGAAACTGTGCTAAACGTTACATTGAGTATATAAAATTTCTTGTTAAAAAAGGATTTTCACGTGATTTCGGGTAAAGTATAAGAGGGAGAGAAGTATGTCCGATGGTGGGTGGAGGAGAGGAGGGGGAGAGAGAGAGAGGAAAGAACAGGACAGGGGAGGAATGTCGGCGGCATTTCGGCGCGGTCGATTTGCACAAAAAAATGTGTGAACAGTCGCAGACTGCGAATTCTTTTGCCGACCCGGGATAAAGCCCAGGCAAAGGTCTGTAAATCCCTGAAGTACTCATACTACATCATCACGATGCATACCCTTTCGTACATGATAGATCATGACCAAGCATACGGGCACTCGCTTTGCTGTAGACGCATATTTATTCGCAGTCCATTTTGGTTTGTTTGCACAAAACGAGAGAGCCGAGTCCGTCGGACCATCGGCCCGCCACTTCCACTTGTACTTTGCACACGATTTTGCATAACCCAAGGATACGAGAAATCATCCCTTTAATCCAATGATTCTTTTGTCAACATCCCGAGTAAAAAAAAACTTAATCAGAATTTGATCTTGTAAATGAGACTAGATCTGATCATTTTGTAATCAAATGTGGATCAATTTTTTATCAAATATTGATCAAAATTTGATCAAAATTCGATTCAT
>JABFPJ010001193.1:0-27834 GCA_022817425.1 Gryon sp. ZL-2020 | reverse complement strand
AAAAGTCAATAAAAATTTGTGTTCAGAAAGTAAATTATCCAGTTTTTGACAGAATGTATTCGGTTAATGGGAATTCTGTGGTCAAATTACTGTTTAAACAGTAATTTATCGTAAGTTATTTTTCTTAATGTAACAGCCAAAAGTTAAACAAACTTATTGAATTATAATCATTTAAAATACACCGTACCCTCTTATGAAATACCAACAATCGTGATTACGTAAAAACACAGTTTAACGATTACAAAAAGTTAGGGTAGTTGTGCGATAGAGGAAAAGAAAAAAAAGGACAGATAGTGAGTGGTCGTAGAGAGTCTCATCGAGGGCAAAAGTTTCGTTTCGATCTCGTTTGCGTTTCTCTTTGTCCTCCGGCTTTGATTTCTTCTGCCGACAGGGTGGAAGCGTCGAATAGAAAAAGAGAGAGACGGAACAAGTACCGGGAGAGCTAGCGATATTTACATGCGATTTGCATACTAGTTGATCCTTATTGCTTCCATCTCCGACTATCCAGGGGCGACAAACCCATGCCGAACTCCACAGCGGCTGTCGCACTTTTGCGTTGTTTCACGCGATCTCACTTGCACGGCCTGGTGTGCGCGTGATCCTCAAATCCGAGAGATCATACCAATTCGAATATTCGACGAAATACCCTTGTCGCGTGAAAGTACACTTGCGTCAAGTGTCACGGAATTGTTCCTTAATCCGATTTCAGATTAACCGTCAAACATTTTCTAATTGTCACGTTCGTGCGGTTCACTTTGGCTTTTTTTTTCTTTCGGAATTTTTTATGTCTTTCTTTCATTCTCTCCTTTTTTTTATTTTCATCACCATTTGCTATATTTTTTACAAGATATTATACATACTTGAGATTTCAATAAAGTTATGATTTCAATGTTGCATCTTTCAAATGAAAAATTTAATTAAGCTCCGAATTAATGAACGGATGTTGTATAAAATAAATCTTAATGCTTGCGTAATTGCTTGTCACGCAAATTTAAGTAAATCAAACTTGTTTCAATTTACATTTATAGTATTTTGGTCGCCATTTGCATAAACTAAATGTGGCCCGAAATTTTCATTTCAAACGCGCGCCCGTTTTCCGCGAACCAAAACCTTATATTGTATTTCGTTCGATACCAAAGAAAGAAACGTTTCATTGAAAAGAGAGAAAGAGGGAGATTTGTAAAAATTATTCGCAAAGTATGGAAGTGTGGAAGGAGCGGGCTAACAAGTTCGGCAACAGTGGTAATCAGGTCGTACAAATGAGGCAGTTAATTGTAGATAGCGAAATTGTCTCGTGTATGCGCGACCAAAAATACGATTTTAGGGGTGGCAGATGGTTTGATAGTACAAGTACCGAGAAAAGGGCCGATTTCTCTTTTCGTATATCTTGAAACGAAACGAGAAATGGAGAAAGAAGAACCGAATTAGCAGAGATAATTAAGCCGGGGTGGAGCAGTTCGTGCGTAAACTAGTTTCTTTGTGGCGCCGACTCGGCGACAGAGCCAACAGTAAACGAAAGCGTTACCATAAATGCTTCGAGGATATGTCTACGCTTCTTTTTCATTAAATTCTCGATGTTCTAAATTTTCTCCCGCTAGATTTCTAGTAACGTTAGTAAAGAATTACACTTAAGTGAGTTTACATCTAATAATAAAATATGTAATGGTTAAAAATATGTTCAAGTTTATTTATTTATTTAAATTTATTCAAAAAGATTGAATTTGTTTTGTTTTCAGACCAGAAATATTCTATTGACAGTAAACTAACTTAGGAATATAATAAATTATACAGACATACGTTATACACTAGGAAAAATAACTTACAATAAATTACTGATTTAAACAGTAACTTGACCACAGAATTCCCATTAACATGTAAGTTCCTGTTAAAAACAGTAAAAATTTTCCTTTCATGCACAAAAATTCCTGAAAAAGTCAATAAAAATTTGTGTTCAGAAAGTAAATTTTTCAGTTTTTGACAGAATTTATTCGGTTAATGGGAATTCTGTGGTCAAGTTACTGTTTAAACAGTAATTTATTGTAAGTTATTTTTCTTAGTGTACAATCATTTTCAAATTAAATAGTTCATTTTACTATAAAACGTTTCTTTTGTTTTTTAAACAAAATCTTTTTTCTATAACCAGATTCGTTTAACATTAAAACGTTATTTCTAAGCGTACAGTAAGGTATTTTGTACTGTTATTGCAAGATAGGAATAAAACCCACGAAATGTCGATTTTTTAAATAATTAATTCATATCATCCTTCACAGGAACTTTACAAACTCATGTGACTTATTCTTTTGCTGTATACAATCTCGCAAAGACGACGAACAAAACCAAATGAGTGAGAACGAAAATGGCAAAGCGTGGTGCTGGGAGCAAAGTGCTTAAGCGAGAATTCCCACAGGGGTATCGATGAATCTGGTCTCGCGAAACGACGCGCATTCTGTGGCCCACGATCATCCAGGTCCGAAGAAGCGATTGATATCTGAGTCTCGTGCCACGTGAGCGTTCAGAGGACTTTAATTAAGTCCGTGACTGGCTGACCCAGCGAGACCCTTGCGGTTGCTCGATGCGCGGTCACATGGCGCCTATGTTCGCACACACGCGAATTGGCCCCAACGAATGGGCTCATCCACGCGCGCACACACGGCAAACATTGCACGACCGTAAGCTTTGCTACTCCACCTTCGATAGAGACATCATTCTGCTGCTTCGTTGCACGTAACCTTGCATGGTTCCGGGCGACTACGCGACCCAAGATCATCTTCAAAAGGTGTCTCGAGATTCTGTGGGAAAGTCCGACTATCTTACCCTGTGACCTCTCTTGGTGCTTCATTTTCGCCGACTTTGTCTTCTTTTTATCAAACCGCTTGAATTACTTCTTCAAAATAAAGTTTTAGTGATATTTTTTCACAGAGTTCAACTGAAATGCGAGATCTGAAAAATAGATGCTGCAAATTTATATTTCAGATAGAATAAATAAAAATACTACAGAAATAAACCACTTGTTGTTATTATTGTTTTTGCTGTATTGGAATACAATGTCATAAAAATACATACAATAACATTCTCTTGTTTATAAACACGCTACTGTTATTGTTTACATTACGAGTGCATGGACTCATAAAAGTAAATAGAAAACATTGATCCTTTGTTTACAAACAAGCAATCATAAACATAATATTTGGATTAACAAATAGACGTTATTTTGTATAAAAATATTATGCAAATAATAATACAACTTTTGTATCGTACAATGATTTTTAAAAAAGGCATCGCCTCTTCGTAATAATGTATATATACGCGATAGTGGTTTATGCGTTGGCGATAAAAATAGTCAGGTACAAATGTGACATGAAAAACGTCGGGATTTAATTAGGAGTAGCGTGATTGTAACGAGCATCGTTGGAGTCGTATTCGAAACTCAGGATTGAATGAAAAATGGTCGGCAAGTTTTGCAATCGCGTAGTATACGTATATATAGAGAGGTGGGTGCAGCGTTCACGGCTCGGCAGTGCCGCGACAGATCGGCCAGCCACGCGGTGTTTCGTCTCGGTGTTTCGTTAATTAAAACGAACGGACGGGTTAATTTTATGCGGGTGGCGAACGACCGGGCGTGCATGGCTTTCGCATTACCAGTGCCCCGAACCGTTCGTCGGTTCTTGGCTTCGAAACATACGACCGTGCTTCGTTGCCGATACTGTCACCATATCACTATCGTTGTTTGTTGTCACCAATTCGATGTTTCAATGTTACGTTAAAGTATATATATTGGGTGTCCCAGAATTCGTCGTCTACAATTTAGAAAATCACTTCCAAACATGAAAATAAACTGACAATGATATAGATCTACATTTGCAAATAGTTATTATCATTCAAAGTTCAATTAATTTGAAAATCAATTTATTGAAGATAAATACGTATTATTTCATTTGAATTTAATGACTTGAGTGAAACTTTTCATTTATATTTCAAAAAGAACTTACTAATTGTTTTATGAAAGATCCATTTATCAAAAAAAAAGTTGCAAAGATTCATGGTAACCTTAAATTTCTTACTTAATCTTTCTGCTGATTATTATTTATACGACATATCTTTCTGCGTTAAACTAATGACGTGTTAACTACCGTTTACGTTAAGACTCGTTCGTCATTCACTTAATACCTCCGTGAAATAGTGATACACTGTTTATAGCGAACAACTCGGCAGAATTTTGAGCAGGATTCGCAGGAATTTACCTTCTTTTTTTTTTAATTTTATCTCGTGACATCACTTATCTTTCAAGCAACTGAGAATAATGCCAAACGACAACTTTAAACGAGACATGTCATTAAAATTTAGATGACTCAATTTTCATGACTAAACATCGGTACTTTTAATTCTCTTGAGGGATTATTCCTCTTTATTCCGCGCGCAAGCTTTTTTATGGGGCAATTTGCACGTGAATAAAGAATTCATTTCCACCAATAAAATTGTGGGGTGCGTGGTCGTTAAAGTGATCAATTTCGTTATGATTTTTAAGATGGGGTTTAAAGGGTACAGCCAACCTTTAATTTACTTTTACTAAATATAAGACATTTTCATTTGCGAAAATCAAAATTTATGAACATCTTTTCTTTTTCTCATTTCTGTAATTTTGCAGTTTCATTCAATCAAAGACAAATCATTCGTCACTTTAATTCATTTCTTTTCAAATACATTATCTATTTGTTCACATTTATTAATTATTTTTTAATTTTATTTAGAAACTAACTTTTTAGGAATTTATTTTTATTTTTTTAAGATTATATTTAATTTAGAAACTAATTTTATTTAGAAGCTAATTTAGAAATAAAAAACTAAATATTCATTTATTTATTTGGAAACGAAACAGAAATACAATAAAACGAGAAAAAATCTCAAACAAAATTTTTTTTTGTTTATAACTAACTGAAATAAAAATTGTATAAGTCAAACTGATTCGTTTGTGTACACGTTTACGTAATTTAACAAACATACAGAGGATTGCATTAAAATGTTGTACAACATGTTTTGCAAGTAGTTGATTTTTGGAGCACGAGATGGAATCATATTGGCGAATCGACGTATAACATATGGACTGATAAAAAGCGTCATATTTGCGTGACAACGTAAAAATAATTTCAAAATTCTTATCGCATCGTTGGTCGGTTGCATTTGCACGTTGCATACATATGCAGTGGAAAACAGGGTAGCGCGTGAGAGCCAGCTCACCTGAAACAACACAACGTTTTCAGATCGCTGATCCCATAAGCGTTCGTTCGTTTGATCCCACTGTTGTTCTGTGCGTGCATTTGCGTGGCTTCGAGTAATTCTTGCGCTTCGTAGCACCGAATTTCAAAAAAAATAAAGCCCCTCTCTCTGTCTATCTGTTGGATCCCGCTCCTTTATGATGGAGCTATTTTGATAAACGCGCTTTAATTCAGATATATTTTATTATTCCAAAATTGCAAACTACAACAACACAGAAAAAGAAACACTTTTTTCTCTTTGTATTGTTTTATCTTTATCTGTTTTTTTTTTCTTTTTTTTCAATGGAGAATTGAAATTTAATTACACTGAGTTTGATGAATAGTTTTGTAACGAGCGGCCACGACATGACAAATACGCGGTGAAATAAGACTCACGTTTGTGTATATATGGCGGTGAAGCTGTAGCGGGGTATAATATGCAAATTTGAAAATGACGAGCCAAATGGGGTGACGGCTACGGTTGGTGCAAAGGGATAGTTAAGGAGACCAAGGGGTGATTAGTCGAACAAAAAAAAAGAACTTGAAGCCGAAGTACAAGTGCAACTAAATTGGTAGAAAATTGATAATCGCGTACTTACGTACGCTGGGAGTCTGAGCCAATCATGGCTTTATTGGTTTATTCCCGTGGATAAATGGAAAAATTGAGTACAAGTGAGTATAAGGCTACAGAGAATCTTGATATTATTTCGAGGGGGATCAAATTTATTAAAAGCAAAACCATAATGTGATTCGTCTTTAAATTTACCTAACATGTTTCCAAATTCTACATTTGGAATAAAAATTGACATGTATATTAAGGGTTCATAATAAAAAAAACCAAAATAACCCATACAAAAACAACTCAATACAAAAAAATCCAAACCAAAAAAACCAAACCCAAAAAAACCCAATACAAAAAAGACCCAAACCAAAAAACCCCAACCCAAAAAAACCCAATATCAAAAAAATGAACAATTATTTATTTTCTTTGTATTTTTATCATTGATTTATCATTATTAACAATTAACAAAACCAACAATCTATCGCTAATTCATTATAATTGCTGAAGTACACATATTTTTGGTTTTGGGTTTTTTTTTTGTATTGGGTTTTTTTAGTTTGGATTTTTATTTTTTTGGGTTTTTTTGGTTTGGGTTGTTTTTGCTTAGGTTTTTTTTGTTTGGGTTTTTCTAGTCGACTCCCGTATATTAAATTTTTAATTAATGAAATAATAAATTAATGTCTAATAGTTAAATGAAAAAGAACATTAGTGCATTGAAAGTTACTTTTATTTGATGTTCCACTCAAATTTTCGTATATACTTATTATTGTAACAATAATAAGTTTTGTTTGTTTGGAAAAATCTGCAAATTTATATTACATCGGATAATTTCACAGTCGATAAAATACTTTGAAAACATTTTGGATCTTAATATTATTCCCTGACAAACAAGGCCAAATAAAATGAAATAATCCGAAAAGACTTGCCATCCACATAGAAGATATGAAAAAAATTTTTCGTCGTAACATGGTTGCGATAATATTTTCAGCTGCGATTCTTTCATAGATTTTGACTTTGGACTTGCAGATTTATGAGCTTATAGATGGCTCGGAGAATGCTCGTATCCCAAGCGAGTCACCTATTCAATCCCTCGCAAAACCTATCCCTGAGCCGTTCAGCTTTTCCCGACGAAAACTATACTCGTGTGCTCTTTTTACGGTTTGCTCGCAGCCCTCCGGGCAGCTTTATCTGTTTTTGTTTTGTGATATCCTGCTTCCGCAACGTCGCAACTACTCGCAGTCTGCGAATTATACGAGAGAGAGGTCCCTGGCCCACATAAATTTGTCAAGCGACTGTGTGTGCTGTGCCGCGCGACGGAACTTGTGCGTCCTTCTACACACGGGGAACCTCGCCAAAAACGTTGATTTCTTGTTTTTCTGGACAGCCGCTGTACGCTTTGTTGAGCATTGCTCTAAACTGGCACGTAGGATCCGCGCACGTTTCCTTTTTATGAAACGTATGCAGTTTTATATGTACATTTTACTTTTAATTTTTTTTCGTTTCCCTTTTTCAAATTTTGCAAAAACTATAACGAGATAAAGTAATATAGATTTGTTATATTTTCATTAACAAAAATCAATATTCTTATTGCAATATAAATTGGAAAATCATTTTTGTTAAATGTATAGTTTATATCGATTTTGAAATATGTTTCAAAATCAAATTTATTGAAAAATTTTTTTGATGATAAGAAAACTGGTTCAACCACCGTGTTAGAAATTTTTTAATTAAGAAATAGCTGCTGCATATCAAGCAGACTTCCGTCTAACTTCTTGTTTCAATCTAGTCAAGTAGATCTTACTTAACAACTCATACTACTAGTTACCACAACGACAGCGAACGTGAAAACGAGGCCAAGATTAAAAACAGTATATTGTCTCTCGAGAAAATTGACCAGAGTATATATTTCAAATTAAAATTAGAACGATCCTCGGACACCAAGAGAGTAGCTACGTGTCACTGAAGTGGATTGTATTACTTAAAGACTTTAATTTGGACAATGACACGTTGGAATACCATTCGCATGTACCTTCCATCAACTTAATTGAATGAGAAAAGCCGAGACACTCTAATAAGAAACTTCGCCATTGGACATGGCAATATTACGCGTCAGCTTTCGAGGGCTCGTCACAACTGACGACACACAACCACCTTTTTGGTATCTGACTTTTGCGACGTCCAATAAGCTCTCGTCGTTATCTTTACTTTTGTGCGACTTCTGTCCTTGTCTTACACGTTGTCACAGCAAAAGAAGAACCATCTTGTCGTCCATCTATCTTGGCTTGCATCAATCCTTCTTTCGCTATCTCTATCTATCTGTCTATCTCACTTCTTTCCTCTCCCTACCAGCGGCTTATGAATATTCAATAGCCACGCGGCTAAGATAAACTAATTAAAACTTAGATCTCGGTAGTCACTTTAGATTTTTACTTACACAAGAAGCATTTCAACGCGACCGCCCTCTCGGAAAAAAGTATACACAGACCCACGAACCAGAAAGCAATCCGATTCGAACTAAGCAAAGAAAGCTTTACTCTGTACTCTCATTAAGAAGACCAGCATTCTTTTGCTCGTATTGCCACAACGCAAGCTATCCCGACCACCACTAATAATCATCCGAACAACTTTTAGGTATTTCGTATTTTCCTTGCTTCAGTGGCTAATGCGAAAACGATTTTGTCGGATTTTCAATGGTAATTTATTGGATTATTAATTTGATTCCAAATTCGAAAAAAAATAGATCATACAAATGAGCTGGGAAATATGTTACATTATCTATTAATACACAGATGAAAATGAAAGTAAAACTGCTTTGATGTTAGCAAAAATACAATGCTTTATTTGTTTATTTTATATTTATATTTTACAAATTTTATTTTTAATCGTAAGTTATGTAGACAATGACTTGATTAATACAGATTAGATTAAGCAGAATATTGCTTGGCGCTAAAAGTAATCTGATCTTGTAACGTTTAAGTCAAAGATCATCAGAAAATCTGCATATCTGAATAATTTAGACTCTCATACAAAAAATGCAGATCAGATCATAGATTTGAAGAACTTCAGACGCTGTACTGAACAAACTCATTTGTATAAATGTTCTCGTAAATCTGTATTTCTCTGAATATTAATCAGAAATTATATAATAGTTAATATAATGTTTTAACATTTATTAAGATGCTATATTTACTTTATCTAATGATTCTAAAATAACCTGTATATAACAATTAAATCCAATCACACAGTGTATCAGTCGATTTATCCTATTCAATCAGATCTACGAATAAATCCAAAAAATGTTCTAAACGCATTTTAATAACAAATTTTCCAGTCTTATAAAAACAATAGCACAAAAAACACGATTTAAGAGTTTTACAATGCAAAACAACAAAAACGTCTGTAATATTGTCGTTTAATTTGTCTGTGCCAGTTAAGGTAAACTTTTTTGTCTTTTTGGACTTCTGCTTTTTTAGTTCTCCTAGTATTTAATGATTCAAGATCAGCGATAAGTGTTTGCAACTTATCGCTGCAATAAGTATTTCTAACTTAACTAATGATGTAGAATTCTGAATCAAAATCATATGTAGGAATAACAGTTTCTAAATTACTCTGGTTTTAACATATGTGCAGTTGTGTGTGATTAAACACGATAAGATCAATTAAGGTCGATATGCGATTGTTTGATATTATCGGGTCTGATCCAACTTAATTACTCTCGATTTAAATGTGCTCTTGTCGTTTTATATTCGATTGTCGTGTACATTTACATTCATTGTTACTTCTAATTATTTTTACTTAATAATTAATACTCTTTTACAAAAAAAATGTTTATAAACAAAATATTTTCTATTTCACTTAATTAATTGGATTTATTATGAACAATAAATCACTCAAAGTTGATCGAAAATCTACCTTTAAATTCAAATAAGAATTGAACCTTCGACTCTGAATTCCAGGATTTACTGATGAATAAGTGAGAACTGATAAAATTTGAATTTAAAATTAACGCTTATAATTGAATTGAAAATAGTCATTTATAAGTTAACGTTTTTAAATAACGACATACTAAAATGAATCTAATTTAAAAACAAACATCCTAGAATGTTATCTATACAGTAAAATTATCAATCCTTTTTCGAACATTTTCCTAATTTTTTTAAATATATTATTTTACCCTCAAAAGCATATTTATTTTTCAAGTTTCCAACAATTCTTGCAGTTTAGTATGCATAATTACGATATTTCCCCTGGAAATTGCGTTACTTTACGGACTGTAAAAACACGCCAAATATCGACGAATGGTTGGGAATTGGCGCTCGTGCTCCATTCTTTTATTTTAATTCGCTGTTTGTGTTTCTTTTCCGGCAGCTTCTTTCTTTTATTCGCCGCGCGACTTTAGTTTCTTCTTCTTTTTTTTACTTCTTCCTCTTTCTTTTTTTTCTCATCGAGGTTTACTTAAGATATTAAAGCGCCCTTCTTCAGAGCGGCGTCTCTACTTTTTCCGCCTCACTTTCTCGTTCCAATGTCGCATTTGTTCGCGTATTTTCCTGACAAAACTTCCCCCCCCCCTCCCGTTTCTTCTTCTTCTTCCCAACGAACCATTTTGGTACTACGACAAGAAACTCGAGACTGCGTTTCGGTGTTTTACGGGGGTTTATTTAATTTGTAAGCAGATTTTTGCACTAATCAACGGATTAAAGAAACTGCTGGCTTCTCTTTCGGTCTGACGACGAGGCACAACGTCGCACGACAACGCAAAGAAAGAACAAAGGCAAAAGACAAGGAAGTCATTTGAATTTATTTTAATTATACTAACGAACGAGTCGCGCAAGGAACGGCTAACGAATTATTTGCTCAAATATGATTGCTGCAGCGCGGTATTGCTAACGAGGGATCGATCTATATTTTGGGGGCTTACGCATCCCACTTGTTTCAATTTGAACCAAGTCGGGCGTGCAACAGTTGTAGTCGTTCGCATATCAAATTTTTGTTTCCGGACAGGAAAATATTTGGCTACAGTATGTAAAGTGGATCGTGACAGAGATGATGCTTACTGTTTGATTTAGCCACTTTATGTTTCAACGGATGCAATACGTTGTTGTGATATTTTTTTTTTCGTGCAACTTTTAATGCTCTTGCATAATTTCCAACATTGATTTGAATATTTACTGAGCATTTTTTTAATCTTAGTTAGTTTAAAATAATGAAGCTATTTTATAAACATAACGTATAAGTTCATTATAGTAAAATTTTGTTTTGCAGGTCTTCTTAAATTTTGAACTTTTAATTAATTAATTAATTAATTAAAAAAAAGTAAAGTAAGATTTTTTTTCAATGATGATTTATTTTTATAAGTAAAAATAAAATTTATGAAAAATTGAATAAAAATACAAACTACTGTAAAATGTCAATGTAAATGTACTTTAAAATGCGTTCAATACTTGAACTGAATCGAAATAAAGCCGTCAGCAATCCGAATGATGAAAGCCGCTTATGACATGGAGTGCAGCGCGACCACGAGCGAAACACGTAACCACACCGGGCTCAATTCCAATCGAATGGTGCATTCGTCCCAGCGAAAGCACGCGTGTATTTATCCGCACATGCATAAATATAGTGAGTGCGTGCCGCGGCGATTGGGGTTGTTTCGCGAGCCATCCGTGACTCAGCGACGATGGTCCAAACATCCCCTCGAGGTCCAGAGTGGGTGGGCTGAAGTTCATTTGCAATGCAAAATCAGCACTAAAAGTCGTGAACACACACGTTTACACCACGCATGCGTCAACGCAGACGCATGTGCAGTCAAAAAAAGTAGCTTACACATTTTTCATTACTTTCCAACAAAACTAGTTGGTAACTTTTTTAAAATTATTTTCCTTTTTTTTTAATAGAAAACAAGTATTGTCTAAATAAGATAATTACAATAATCGCAATTTTATTGTAAATTTACTATATTTATTTAAAATTTAAAATAATTTTTAAAATTTGCAAAATCTTGAAAGCGTTAAATCTACACTGTTAACAATGAAAAGTGATATCAAGTTAAATCGAGTTAAATCAATTCGACTATCAGTTGAATTAAATGGATTTTAGTTAATTTAACTAATATATGATTTATTCAACTTAAAATAAAGTTGATTTAAAAAAAAATTTAACAGTGTATGTTTTTAAAGATTTTTAAACAATATTTTTGTTTGAAAAATAGTACCATGTATTATTTATCAGATACATATTTCTAAAGATTTAAACCTAATTTTAAAATAATGATTTCCATTTTTTGTTTCGTCGAGGCAATAATTCATAATTATCTTCATCTCTCTTGTACACACTTTTCATCTCCCTTGACTAAATAATTTTGCCGTTTTTTATTTTGCTATTTTCAACAATTATGTTACACGTACAACGGACTTCTACAACTCACAAACCAGAACACCCATACATACAGACATACATATATATATACGCATAGTTCAAATGGAGGTCGACTATTAATCATTTAGAATGAAGAAGGAGAGGAGGGTGTTTCTAAAGGAATAAAAGGCCAACACAGCTCGATGCCCGGAGGAGGAAACGCAAAATGGCCAACGGTGAGGGAGGTCGACCTCAAACACCACCCCGGCATTGGGGTTTCTTATCTAACGTATTACATACAACTATACCGAAGAACATTAATGTTGCGGACAAAACAACACTAAACGTTCGTTACACATTTTACGACAACATTGCACTGTGCGAATACTTTTTTTCTCCCTTTTTCCATTTGATAACAAATAAATTCATAACATATGTGCTTCCAAAATAATGATTCTAATACATAGACATTTTTTGTTGTAACATTATTTTACTACTTAAAATTAACAGAAATTTTAGTTGAATTTAGTTGATTACGTAAATTACCGATTTTTATCAAAAAAGTTATCAAATTTTTTTGTCATATGACATTTTACATGAAACTTTAGTTATATGTAATAATACATAATAATGATTAATAATTTTTTAAATTTTTTTTTAACAGCAAATGTTTCTCTTTTACTTCTTTACTTTTTTTTCTTAATTGATAGCAAATCCAACGGTTTTTCTTGCTATACATAGTTGAAGTGCGAAGGTACGTAACACGTACACCGTTTTCTACGTATGTTTCTAAGTTATTATCAGGATCTTTGCTTCGTTCGATATAATAGTCACTTTGTGACGGCAATCGTCTGTCGACACGCAAAAGCTTCGGCGAACCTTACAAGGGGTTCGCCAACACCAGGCGGCATAATAAAGCTAGTAACAATGATAAGACTCATAAAAAATGAACACTTAATAAGTAATAATAGCGATTATAATAATAATGGAATATTAAATAATGGAATATTAAATACAATCTCAGATTACCGATGCGCATAACAATTAATTCGAAAGACTGATGTCTTCTTTAAGGCGCCATTTAACAACCGTTTGCATTGTTGACAGAAGAGCTTTTTCCGCTGTATTTTACGGCGATCAGTCAAATGATATGTGTTTAAAAAATACATCACTCGGAAAAGTAGATAACACTTATTATTACCATTCGTATAATATTTTTTTATTTTTATATTTGAACAAGTTCTTTTTACTGAATATTAAATGTTAAATCTATAATTTAATTTAAGAAATAAGGAAATTAATGAATAAAATAATTTATTCATACAAATTAAAAATCTGTGCAACTTTTTTTAATAATTTTTATGTATATTTTGTTTAAATGAAGAACATTTTTTGGTAACGACTGGAAAAATTACATTCATGTATACGCTCTAGTGATAATGACCTGGAAAATTACGCGTATATAAACGCAAATGTTGCAAATTGGTGTATTACGGATGTAATGATAATTATTATAATTATAATCATTAGATTATAATTATAACCACATATATTGCAAATATTTCAGCATATATTATAGTCAGAAGCAACTTTCGAATCAACAATAATCACAATTAATTTAAAATATAATGTTTCATCCAAATACTTTTTTACATAAAGATAATACATATATTTATCAAACGCACAATCCTATTAATTAATAAATAAATTATGTGTAAAATAATATTTATTATAATTTAGAATTATTGTTTATTATTAATGCAAAATTATAAAAAATATCACATCCTTAAAAAATAATAATAATAAATGCAAGCTTCTACAAAATTAGATCTAAAAAAAACTGAAAAAACAGCACCGAAATTATCTTCCTTTTTAAGAGGTTTTTTTCCTCGGATCTTCTCATTGCATACACCTCATCGTCATATTCATCCGGAATTGATTCATAAAAAATATGTATGCATTTCTTCAAAGAGAAATTTGCAATTCGAGAATGCTCTCCGCCTGAGATTAATGAATTTATTTTGACATCTAAGTGAGATCAAAAACAGAAGGCTACATCAGAGCGAGGCGAGTAAAAACGACTCTCCGGGGTATTGGGCAAAGGTTCCCGTAAATATCATCGTAGTCTAGTGTCAAGCAACGAGTCAATTAACGTGTGGAGAAAGATACAATTAGTGTGCGTGCAACAACTTCTCTTAAGAGTCAGCGAACGGACATATATATACATATATATATGTCTATATATATATATATATATATATATATATATATATACGAAGGGCAGAAGGAACATTTTAACAGGATACATATTAGTGAGATGGTATTTGGCAAGGTTAGCCGGTGCTAACGAGTGTTTCCTAGAATACTATCCCTTGACTCCCGGGTTCACAAGGAACATCCCTTGGGCTATCATTACGCTTCACATCTTCAATGTAATGTCGCTCGTATAAATAATTCGTTAGAACCCTGCTATTGTCGCCGAATTCATACATGCCAAATTACAGGCGCCAACTTATAAATCTTCTTTCGTCGAGTCAGAGATTTGTTCAAGCGAAGGCGTTTAATTTTAACGTATTTGCTGAAACAAAGATTCGTTGGACTTATTGTACGAAACAAGGGCAATTTGTTCATTTTTATTGCTTATCAGATTTGAGATTTATTTGATTTGATTCTACATGACTCAGAATTATTAATAAAAAAAAGTATTCAATTATGAAGTCGTTCAGAAGATATTAAAATTCAGTTTTTTTACTAATATTTTTTTCTTACATTTTTTTTTATATTGGATATATGTTTATAGCATATGACACAAAATGAAACATCATAACTCTGCATTTCGACAACCATTTAGCATTACAAAAACGTACTTTTAAACAAAGATTCATAAGTGGAAGTGAGTTATACATTTAGTAAGTCATTCTGATCATAATGCTGACGTTGAAAAATCATTTGTATTGGCTTCCTAGGGTGCACTAAAAAAGACCCCTATCTTAGCACAATGCGGTCCGTGAAGCGAGACCAGAATCAGGGTGACAAAACGCGCCATGAAAGATCTTAATGATAGTAAATTAAATACCCCCAGCAATAAGTACACAATTTTGTTTTACGATTTTTTGTCTTCCTTCTTTCAGTTACAAACTATCAAGCTGTAAAAAAAATCAATAGACATAATTTAACGTCAAGCCAAACAAAATCGATCATAGATAATCCAAGCGAAATCTGCATTGGCAGTCTGCAAAATTTCAAACTACGTATATAGCATGTACTTAATAAATCAAGAAGCTGAGGAAGTGGGGTGGCGGTGAATTAGGAAATTGCCTGCTTAAAAACCGCAATGACGTTAATCCGGGTGCGCCGAGCAGAAATAAAAGTAAGCGAAGAGGTCTGCAGGGTGGAATAATACGGCATAAAATCAGCATAATTCAATCGCGCTCGTCTTCCAAGATCAGACGCTCCTCTCGTATACTCTCTCACTCTCTCTTTATCTCTCTCTCTCTCTCTGTCTCTCTCTCTCTCTCTCTCTGTCTCTCTCGCTTTCTGGTTGCGCTGATAAATGCGCGCAGTCGATACAGTGCGAGTTTCGCACCAACTTCTAATTGCTTGGAATGGCGAGGCTACGTAAATAGAGTAGAGGGGTCCATCCACCGCAAGCTGACATAGAGCTGTGCGAACTCGATCTGGCTTCAGGCGGGATTTATGGCTCTCGCGAGGTCAATCGGATGCTAATAACGCTGCCGGCGAACGATTAAAAGGCGCTTAGTGTTTGATCGCGCGATCAAATTGAAACTAACGCTTTTGCTTTGACCTTAACGCCGTTCGTTTGCAATTTTTGTATCCAATAAACCATGTATTTTACTTTTATGAACAATTCGAACTTTTTTTATTTTCATCTTCTTGTGATTTTAAGTTATTATTTTTTAGAAAATTGTTTATTATTAAATGTTTATAAAACTTAAAAATATTACAACTTTATAAAGTATTAATCTTTGACGAAAAATAGAATTGAATTTGGCATATACAAATGGAAATATAATCTGAAGCAACTCATTATGTACTAAGTAATATGAATCGCTAATTGGAGTTTGCAATTTTCAGTAAACTTTTTTTCCTAAAATGTTATACATTATTAACTAGAAATTTGACATTCAATCTTGTTACATTCAAATATTAACTTAATTAATTCTGAATAGATTCAAACCGATTCGAATAGATTTGTAACTGATAATAATAATTAATTGAATTTACTCAACCAACTGCAATTTTTATTGTTCATATTCAGCTTGTAGATTAGAAGTTCTAAATGTATACATCTAAAAACATATTTCTCTTTTTTACAAAATTAACATAAAACGCTAATATAACTTTTTAAAAGTAATATTCATAGAAAAAAGTATATAATAAAAATATAACATATTAAGCTTTCTATTCCAACAAATTTCTATCATTTAAAATGAAATAAAATTGAATCAAAATTAGCTTTAAAAAAGGAAAAACTAAGAAAAGAATTTTTTCGACATTAAATAGAGAAAGATAAAAATGTTCGTGTCAGCCACATATCACGAAACATGTGCGATTTACACAACGGTTTGACAGTGCGTGTCTCGTGATCACGGATGAGCTTCTAATTATTAGCGGACATTCATGATCAATTACTCTGACAATAGATAAATAGAATTGGCGAATCGGGAAGCGGCGTTGTTCCGTTTGCAGTGTGACGGTGCAGACTGCGATTCTCGTTGCGCGACTGAATACGAAATGACCTGCTGATGAGTTCCGTAACGTGGCCCCCGCTAATGTATATATACACACTGCAAATCGTATAAAGCTATCTCGATGTCAATAACGATGACGATTGCGATTGTGATTTTGACATAGCGAACGGACAGGTAGACGTATGAATGGACGGACGAACGGCCAGACGTTACGCATCGGAGCATTAATCGCGTAATTAATTATGTAATCCTTTGCTAATTAAACCTCAAATCCGGACGCCAAGCGGTAAAACGCGTCCGCTCCATACGCGCGATAATCACTGTCAGTCACTCGGGCAAAAGGTTGCCACCTGAGATTTGGAATATTACAAACGTGTACATATATCACTGCAATGTCCTATGCGCCGGTGTCTCCTTAATTGAATTTATATCGCACGTATAAACGATGCAAATTTTTTTTCGGTTGTTAAACAAATGCCATTGATCAAGTGCTGAATAACTTCGGGGATGAAATCAAGTTTTGACGGCTTACAAATTTGGACGCTAATGTTCATGTCGTTTTAATGATTCTTGTGCGTGGTTGATTTGTCATTTTTGTCAGTTTACAGTTTAAATTGGGAGAAAAATTATATTAAAAATTACTAGACTCTGCAGCAATGTCAGGACAAAACAAAGTATTATCAAAAAATTACTAGATTTTACGTAATAATTGCTGTGTTTTCAAGAAAATGTAAGAAAATGTTATCAAATCTTATTGAAAATACATTTATTAATACTAAAAAGTCTAGTAATTTTTTAATATTATTTCGTTTTGTCCTGACATTGCTACAGAGTCTAGTAATTTTTTATGTTACTAAGAGAAATAGTACATTACGCAACAAGTAATGTCATCATCTCCCATGTTGCGTACTATATTTTTCGTTACGAGGGAGGGAAAAAAGCCATTTCCCTAAATCTCCCTAGGGAGGAAAATGGCTTTTTCCCTCCCCGAGTAACGAAAAAATATTTCTCTTAGTGTATAGTGAAAGATCAAATATGAGCTATACATTGTTTTAGTTAATAGATGTTACGTTCTCTATATATAATATAAAATATGTGATTTAGAAAATTATTGTATTTTGCATTTTTATTATAACAATTTTGAAATGTTAAAATAAATTATGTCGAAAATTAAATCTCATATAATTTTTTCAGATTCATGGAAATATCAACATCAAATTTTGCTCAACTATTTGAGGCAAGAATTAGGAAAGAGTTCTGAAAAGAGCTTAGAACTGCATTAGTCAACTGTTCTACAAGTATGTGGTAAGGTCTTTATTTAATTTCATTTTTAAAAAATCCGTGAAAAAAAATTAAAAAATAAAATTAAAAAAAAACTTAATACAAAGTTTATAAATGTATAAAAAAATATAACTAAACAGAAATAACGAATATAAAATACAAATAATAATTAGAAAGTTTAATTTTAAAATAAAATATCTTTATGAAAAACGTAAGTAAATGTTTGAATTTGTATAAACTTTATTTGAATTTTGCATATGTGTCGTAAAGTACTCTTTTTGTACCTCTATCTTATATAAAAGTTTGTCACACATTTTCTTCAGTTCCTTTCACCAAATTCCAGCACTTAAAATTGATCTCCCAAAAATGCCAAAACATGTAATTCCTTCGCAATTTCAATATTTTGTTCTTCATCCCTTTTTTTCTTTTCACCAAAATATGACTCATAATTATTGTATCACAATCTGTGACAATTTTAACAATTTTCCCGATGAAATTCTCCTTTCGCCATGTAAGGCAAAAGCCAAGACGAAAAGTTTTGAACTGCTCTTTTTCGTGTACGAATCTTGATAACACGACACAAGGAGAGCTATTCAAAACGCTATAAAGACAAATTTCCAAAGTTCAAATCAGATAATGTTATGACATTAATTCTTTCATAGGTCACGACGGAGGAGGCACCTGCCAGCCGCGGCGAGGCAAAGTCCATACCGGTGTCGGACGTTTCTGTGGGGTGCGTGTGCGAGAGCCTCGCCACGGTTATTACACGCGTCACGTGATGACGATAGCACGGTCACGCACCCGCCTTCGTTCTGGAGGAGCCCTTATCAACGCCCTTTATCTTGTCAACCAACCGCTGCTCCATTATGCCACTTATACAGTACACGCTGCCAACTTCGTACCACCTACTCTCTTTCTCTTCTCTCTCGCCTTGTCACGTCACGTGCACGCCGTAGGGTAGTGCTAAGTACCATTTCTCAGTTCGAAATGGCTCGTTCAATGCAACGCGATATAATGCACGTTCCAAAGCTGATACCATCGCACACGCTGCTGTGTGTTAGCCACAATAAGGAGAGAAAATAACACTACACCACGTCGCCCAATTATGCAACTTTTTTGCTCCAGTTTTCTTTTAACTGCCAGCATTTTATCCTTGTAAATTTCTTCTTCAATTTTTCGTGTTTGCTCCCTCCCCCCTTTTTTTTCTTCATGTTTTAAGTAAAAAAAAAGGAGATAGGTGATATAAACTTTACGTGTAAGAGTTTTCGGACTAATAACAATTTCGATGATAATTTTTGATAAAAATTTGATAGATTGCAGTTGCTTCTTTGTAGAATATACAAAAGAAAAATATAAATTGTAAATTCAAAGTACGCCTTTTAAATGTGTGTAAATAAAGGAGTTATATACATATGATATACTCTACCTTTACTTACTGTATTACTTTATTTTTATTCTGGATGAAAAGTGTAGTAAACAGAGGTTAGAGTCTCAAAGTGAACTGAAGCATTAGCATACTCTACATACTAAGTGACTGTCCAGTTATCTTCTTGGCACTGAAATGAGAAGTCACAAAACATGTTTGCTGAAACGTTACTTAGTTTTCTTTCCTACACTGGGTAGTACCTTATTAATTTGAATAAAACCACCGACTTGTTTTCATAAAAGAAACAACCACGTCAAGTGACTTTCTTCTAAGTTAACATTTAAATTAACTCCCATCTGATACTCGCCACTTCTTTTTTCCCCCCAGTATCATATACAGCACATCGTCTTCAGGAAGATATATACTCTTCTTTCGCTCTGGCTGACCGCTCAATATTCCACCCCGCGTAAACCTCATTCATCTTTGGCCCTTCTGAAAAATTCGATCATCGTCCATAATTGAATAAAGCAGTCGAAAAAAGTGCTCTTTGTATAAAAAAGCAATAAGAATGCCCCAGCGATGACCATTGTAAGAATATGTCGAATGTTCCCAGGCCAAAAAAAAGGAATGAGAAAGAGAGGGAGAAAAGAAAAAGGTACATAAACTACCAACGAGAATCGAGCAAATGTCGAAGATGAAAAGGAATTTCGGAGTTCTCGGAGATTCCAATATAGAGGGTCGACACGGATGGTGGACCCCGGATCGGGGTTGGTTACATGGACATCCCCGGGAAAATTCGCTCTCATGCGTGTTTCTCTGTACGTATATATACGCAAACACGAACAAATGTACACGGGGGTTTATAACGGCGCGTCTTGAGGAGGCGGAACGACGCGAATGGCGCCGTTATCACAGCGCCCGGGGATTGGCCGAGCCCTAAAACTTGGCCGGCCAATGGAATGTTGGTCTCCAGTTTTCTGGATTCCCTCGACGAAACGGAAACCTGCAAATCGTTAGGACACTCCACACGTAATGCACACGTGCGCGCATCTTGCAGATCACCGCTGCCTTTGCGGTGCTTTATTACGCGGGCCGCCCGCATCCGAAAGACTCTATCGTCGATTAAGTGCTTACTTTGCTTCTAAATATCGCTCGCAATCGCATTTTTATATCAATTTTGTCCGATGGGCTATATCATAAGTTGTACACTTTCTTTTATTGCACTGAAAATGACCCTTTTAAAGGATAAACCCTTCAAATCCTTGTGTATTTTTGTATGTAGCTTCCTTTTTGTGTACTTTTTTATTTGAAAAATATATTTTATATTTAAATTTAAGTCAATTACGAAACGAAAAATTAATTATTGCTAGTTAAAGAAATTATTAATTAATTAATTAATTATTAAGAAATAATGTATTTCATTGTAAACACATTTGTTTATTATAGATTTCATTTATGAAGTGTGCTTTTGATGATCGCAAAAAGTAAACGGCAAACAAATGAATTTCACATGAGTTTCGCTTGTGAAATGCTCAATAGCTTTTCAAGTACACCTTAGAAGAATCGAAGTGAGTTTACCTGATATGAATATTTATTTTTCATTTCAATTGTTAATTATTAATATTTATAGACCCTTATTAAAAATCTTCAATTCTAGTGTAACAACTTGAGTTATTTTTCTTTTGTAATTCTTTTTATTTATTGTTTTCGAAATTTGTTTTATAAAATATATATGTATTTAATATTATTATGAAACATTAAAAATTGTTATAATAAACAATGTTTACTTTATTGTTATTTCAAAATTCCAACAATTTCCAGCAATAAATAATTTCCAAATCCAAGGTAAAATCCATGTAAAAAAATTTTTCCCGTACAAATTCTTCTCTAATGTAAATTTATAATTGCAGCTCTATAAGTATATTTTACTTTTGTTATATATAATTGAATAAATAAATAATCTATAGTTGACAAACATATTTGAATAATTTGTAAAAATATATCATCATTTTTAATATGTATTTCTGATAATATAGGATACATTTAAGATAGTTAATTTGAATTACGAAAGCATTTTTACTTTAACTACAAAACATTATCTTAAATTTGTCAAAGAATATAAGTAACATTATGGAAATAACTGGATGCGAAATAACTTTTATCTTTTAACGATCACAAAAGATGTGAAATATCGTAATGGAACATTGCGCAAGTATCTCCTTAAATAGAAGAATCGCAAAGTCTGAAACTTATAGGAAAAAAGAAACGGGCGCACTTTAGGACCTATAACTTTTCGTCGGTTGGAGTACCAGAAAAATGTGAACGGGCTTCTGCAATTGACGTGGTTACGCAAGTATTCATCTTTTATGACCGTAAGAATTATTGGAGGGCGAATTTTTTTTCTTCCTCCGACAATTGTTTCACCGATGTTACGATATCAAACAGCACAAAAAATACAAAGAATTTGAATTCTTAAAAAGTCATATAAAATGAAAAATAAAATAATAATATAGTTTTTAATATAGCATTAAACCTATTTTCAAATAACATTACGTTTCATGTTTAACCGATTTTTATCATTAACAGTAAAAGTATATGGAATATATTATCCCGTTGAAAGTTTTTATATTCTGCAGGAATTGATCTGGTTGACTGAAAAAGACAAAATCGAAAGGAATAAAGAAGGTAATTCCATTAAAGAGCGCAGCAGTATTAACGTTCTCGACACAAGTATATACCATTACATCAAAGGTGAGGACGAGCATTATTACAGCGAGCTGCGACAGAGTAAAGCGAACAAAAAGAGGAACAGCAGCGTGTAACGACGAACAGCTAAGCTATTGATAAAATTATCATAAAAGTGGCGTTAAACGGGCGCGTTCGTATGCCCGTGCCGTAGATCGCGGACCGAGCGAGAAAAGGCTCTATAAATGCATTTACTTTGCACCATAAAAGCACCGTGGTTCAGTTGGCACCGTTGACGTATAGCCAGCCTGTATATGTTTATATATTGGCTATACGTATATATATGTATATACGACTATATATATTTTATATACAAACTCATATGTGTGTATGTATATATATACATATACACACAAAGCGTTATACAGGCTGCAAAGCTTCGCTTTTTTCGTAAAAGCCCTCTTTGAGGGATCCGTTTATTGGTTGCTAAACATCGATATATTGCTTTCGGGGTCGTGGAAAGAGGCTCTCAGAATCGACGTGTATATACTTCATGAGCTTTTGCAAGCTTTTAAAAGCGTTACTATAGACGCACCGACGCCCATTTTCGTCGGATGCGAAATACACTTTGCCATACCATATGACGAAGTAATACATATTCAATTTCATGGTCTCTCCGATACTTTGTACCCTTTTTTTACACCATTGGTATTTTCATTGCGATATCCGCGTGATTTTTTTCAAAATTCTTTTTCCTTTTTTTTTGTCATTTGCCGACATGGTAATATTTTTCGTGTAACAGAACGGTAGCAGCGTCCAAGAATGTTTAGGATACAGTTTGGATATTTTAAATGAAGCTGATTTTATTCATCTTTTTATGATCAAGTCAATAGCTTTAGATATTTGATAAGTTAATAATTGTCTAATAAAGTAAAATATAAAATTGTGTTAAATGAGAAAAATTTAATATAATCTAACCAATTTCAAAAAACGAAATTATCCTAAAAATGAAAGTAAAAAAGTGTGTTAAACATGAAATCTAGCATTCACTAGAATCATTCAACTCAAAACCGAAATTCAATTCAAGCCCAAACATATCTTCGCCATAAACCGTCATATTGCAACGCGCTTTTCTCCGTTTGAATAATTTATAAAATCATTTTGCGTGAACTCTCATATGATCCAAAGTCACATTGCACGTGAGAGTACGTTCCTTTTTTTTTCATCGCATTTCTTGTCACATCTTTTCAAGTTATTCTAAGTGAGTAACGATGCGCGTACAAGAATGACGCCTATACTGACTGACAAAACGTCCAATACATGTCGAAAGCAACATTGCACGACACATCGTCCTGCATCCTCGCGCGACACGTATGCAGGAGCCCATATGATGGATCGATCGACGATCCCTCGGGATAAGGTATCGCATCAAGCGAGGATCAACGAATGTCTCTCACCTCGCAAACAACCCCCAAACCTTTCGACCATCCCTCATCACTTTTCCAACGCTCTACTCTTCCCTTGGCATTGCTTAAGTATACTATCACTCCCATTTTGCCTGCCTGTATAGAATATTTTCCGAGACCAAAATCCGTCGAGCTTATATTCCCCAGGATCGCTATTACATCTAAAAAAAGAAAATATATAAATTGGATCATAATGATTGACACGTCTCATCAAAGAAATCCTAACGTTTACGCGAGAGCATCTTACATGATCTCACATTGCAGCTACGTGATGGATTTCACAATTATCGGCCAATGTATCTCGAAACGACCTTCGACGCTCTGATTTTCTTTCGTCCTCTTCGTCTTCTTCATCGTCTTCCTTCAGCTTTTTGATCCTAATATATTTATTTCATTTCTCATCTTTTTGCTGCGATGCTGTACAACGTACAACTTTTATTAAGCAAGGCTGAGCGCTGAAAATGTATTCATGTTATCCAGGGATAGGTAGACGATTTTTTATATAGCACGTTATGACTTCCATCATCGATTATAAAGTCCTCCATCTGTGTGGATGATGTTTAATTCATGAAATAGCAACCAAGATTGACTCTTTCTCTTTCTCTTGGCTCTTTTGCTACTTCGTCTTTAAATGATCTGAAAATATGTTTACCGTGTTTTTGGATTCTTCCCTATGAAATCACGTCATTATAATTTACCATGTCAAACAGAGCGATGTGACGCATCGCACGAGTGGACCAAAGACAGAAGAAGAAGCCAGAAGAAGCAATAAAATATGATGTCAAGTTCAGCGGCAAGCAAGCTTAGTCGCTTCTCTTCCGGAAGAATGAATACCACCCTATCCGCAGGCATAGTTTACTTTGAAGAGCATTCTCTTAGATATAAAAGCAGTGGCATACCGTTTCTAATCTTCAGACGCATGTATTATACATGGAATCAAACTTAATACTCCTTAATACTGTTTACGTGCAAGATAACGAACAACATTACACTGGGATAAATTAACCAATTTTGTATAATCTTCAGTGTATAAACATGCATTTTTTCAATCTAAAACACATTGTTCAAAATTAGATGTGACAACAATGTTAACATTTTTAAATATTTATGTATACGCAGGGAATAATAATATTAATATTAATTAATAAATAATATACTCAGGAAATTTGTTTTAGTTTTAATAACTATTATTTTGAATTCATTTAATGAGGTTCACTCGTGAGGTACAGGGGAAGGAAATTACGTTATTTTTATAATGTCTTAAATGCCCTTAAAACCACTTTTGTTCTTTATAAAATATTTGTGTATCACAAAATATTGTTTAATAAATTATAAAATGTTATTTTAAAATATAAAAACGATTTATTTATTAGAATATTTGTTGATAAAAGTGTGATATGAAGTAGGTTTTTGAAAATTGTAAAAATGTCCAATGGTCAATGTTTATTTTTTTGAACAAAAAAAAAATATTAAATAACTCATTAAAAGATTTTTAGTATGTTTTTATCATTTCTAAATTGCTTTCTTCTTTTGTTTACATGAAATTGCCATAAGAGCCTATGTTAAAATCATTTTTTCTATATGTATTTACTTTATAACCGCATTGTCAAAAATTTTCAAAAAATTCAGGTATAATTTTGTCTTTATAATTAACAATGTGAAGAAGTTTCATTCAATGCTATCATTTTTCGCATAAGTCGAATGAACATCCTTAAATAAATTTTCCGTTAAATGACTACTTCAAGTATATAAACTTAGTAGCTGCTAATTCTAGATACTTGAAGTAGTCGAACTAAAACTATAAGTAAATATATAACATTATTAAATTAAATAATTGGTTTATATTGATTTATTTTTAATATCTCTACGTATATTTTTAGTTATAGTAACTAAGAATTTAGTAATTATTTACTACACTCAGAGAAAAGTGTCATGAAAATTTACTATGTTTTATAGTAGTTTGTGAATGTTTGCAAAAGAATATAAATTTTACTATGTTTTAAATTGAATTTTACGTAATGTGACATGATGACACATAAAATTCGTAATTTTTTACATACAAATTTACGAAATAAATTAAGTCATGAAGTATACAATGATACATTCATGGAAAATATTAAATTTGTTATATAAATTGCCAAAATGCTTTCATATTTTTTAAAGCTACAAAGTGCGCGCCTTATATATTTTTTGTCACGCGGTGCCCTTTTTAAAACCGTTGCGTTTTTTAAAAACTTCATTTTCGTTTTGCTTATAACAAAAAGTTTCGTTTGCACCATGGAAAATAAACTGAACTTTTTTTTCCTACGAGATTACATCCCTCGGCTTTGCCTCGGGTGTAAATTTCATCAAAAAAAAGAAAAATAAAAAAAAATAAAAAAACCGTTGCAATAAATGTTTGAACTGTCAAACTAAATTTCATTATATTTCAATATCATAAAATATTTCAATTTATTCTCACAAAGAACATTTGCTATTTGTTTATAAATTTAAAAGAAAAACAAACTCTATACAAATTCATTCTAAATTGCCAAAATAAAATTCATTCTAAATTCATACCTTACACTTTTTTTTACTTCAGTCATTTTCAACCGTGTACTTAAAATAAGAAAGGGTTCTCTACTTTATTACACCCGTGTTACTTTATTACCTCACCTCAAATCTAAAAAAGCGTACAATTAATTGAAAAAAAAAGGATTCCGTCAGAAGGTTTGAAGCAGCAAAAAGCATGTGGAAAATACTTTCAAAAAAGCGTAACTAAGTTACACGGCATTGCAATAAACAATAGGTTCCGCGTAATAAAGCATGATCTACGTCAATAAAATACAGAATCAACTCAAAAATGGTCAAAGTGGGCAAGTGGCGGCTTTTGTATCCCGGCGGATATCAAAAAGATGCCGTTATCGAAAGGAAGAGACGAAGAAAGAAGGGAAAAGTTGTTTACAGAGGCAGCGTTTGTCTTAACCGTGCGCCATCAAACGGCGGCGGAAAACTTATATTATTGGTCCAAGCGCCGAAGGGCGACGGCGCTGTTTACGTTACGCTCGCCTATCACAGCAATGCGATATCTATGCGCATAAATATATAGAACTGTATGTATTATTTCAATGCGTTTGTGTGTAGCGGCGCAGCGCCGCTCGTTTATATTTGTATCCCGCGCGCGAGAGGTAGCTTTGAAAACGAGCGAGAAACACTTGAAGCGTATATGTGGGAAAAGCTGCCTGTTGCGTCCATCGGCGTGTGGAATTGCAAAAATATCCCAACGAGCATCAATGTTCCAGGGCTTGACACACTGCCTATTCGAAATTAACGAGGTATAAGGAAAACACTGCCAGTCGATGCGCATGAAACGATCGTTTCATCCCAGCCACACGATACAATGTTGCAAGTCTTTAATCGTTAAATGATATTTTAACGCGAATGAAGAGAGATTCAATTGATAACATAAATTCAACTTCTTTGCAATATTCTACTTTTTTTTCTTTAATTAATTTAATTGGATAGAACTGTTGTAAGAATGGTTTATTAATTCATGTAATATTTATTGGGAATAGAAAAAACGGCAAATGGAATGTTAAGAATCAAGCTTTTGTATAATTTTTTTATCTCTGTTATTAGCAAAAGTTATTCATGTCGACAACATTATCATACTTTCGAAAGATAATACATTTCCAGCGAGAGTTATTTCCCTTCAGGAACGGCGGTGCCTATCCGGGTGTTAATCAAAATATTGTTGTAAGTAAAAAAAAAGTACGGGTAGTCAAAATTCGCGTCACAACATTTTTGTTTCCTGTGCATAAACTTAAATATATGTTCGTCAACAACCGTAGGCGATATATAAAAATAATAATTATATATTCTATCGGAAGTTACTCGAACATTTTATACATGGGAAAATGATTAATGAAAAAAAGTGTACAGAAAGCTTATACACTAAGAAAAATAACTTACAATAAATTACTGTTTAAACAATAACTTGACCACAGAATTCTCATTAACATGAAAGTTCCTGTTAAAAACAGTAAAAATTTGCCTTTCATGCACAAAAATTCTTGAAAAAGTCAATAAAAATTTGTGTTCAGAAAGTAAATTTTCCAGTTTTTGACAGAATTTATTCGGTTAATGGGAATTCTGTGGTCAAGTTACTGTTTAAACAGTA
>JABFPJ010001192.1:0-27834 GCA_022817425.1 Gryon sp. ZL-2020 | reverse complement strand
TCTATACTAAATTTATTAGGCAAAATCATAAATTTAGTATAGATGTTAATGAAAAAGATAAAATAAATTATATTAATTAAAATCTGAGCAAGAGTATCCCAGTTTTATTAGAATACTAATAAATTTTATTCTATGAGTTTTCTTAGTGAATTTTTATTCAGTATAATAATATTTTATTTTTATTCAATAATAAATGTTTTGTAATTTTGTGTGAACAATTAAACATAATAGATATATCTATTATATTGTATGTTAATACACTTTTAGAAATGTTAACCAGTAATACAATTATAAAGAATTAAAATAGTAGTGTAAAAATAAATTAATAAATTAATAAAAAATTAATGCACTCGGAAATTAAATTTAGTTATCTACACTCATCCAAATAGATTGTTAAAATAAAAATCTAGATCGTTAATTGTAAATTGCTGTTTGATTAATAGTTATTTTAAAAATCTAGCTTGCAAAAATTACGATCTACATTAGATCCACAGTCGATTTAACTGTATTAGACGCGCAAGCGCGATTATTCGCTGGCAAACGTAACCTGAAAGCACCTTAAAGTGACAGTGTCAATGCTTTTCCGCGACAAAAATCAATATTTTCCTTTTTTATTAATTAATAACTTTTATGTTTAAATTATTCATGAATAATATGAATCGATCAGTCATTTTCGTGCCATCTAACCTAATTATCACGCATCTTCAAATAAAGTAAAACTACTATCTAGATTGTTTCTTGAGCATACAAAATGCAAATATTCAAATTTACGATCTAATATAATAATGTATAAAAAACTATTTAGACTGTTTTTCTAACAATCTCATACGGAGAGTGTTCATTAATTTATATTTAAACTCTGATAAAATGAGATGAAATCTACATTTAGAAATATTTTCATATATAACGGCACCAAGTACATTTGTATACTCAAGTTATTCTCCTTTTTCGATATGTAAAATAAAATATTAAAAATTGCTTATACTTAATTCAATGAAATAATTGAATTCGGAAAATGTTACATGAAAATATTTCATCTTACTATTATATAAAAATAAATCTATGTGTTTGGCTTGTTTGTTAGTTTGTATGAGCATTACATACAATCGGCCAAACCGATTTTGACGAAATTTTTCGGGAAAGTAGCTTAAATTCTCCAAATTTTCGTAGGCCTTATAGTTTTGCAATATATACATTTATTTTTGACAGACAATAGTATATTTTGTACCAAGGCTCGAAAATTCGATTTCCAGGCCCTCGCTACGCGAGGGCAGTCAGCACCCCCGCACCTGAATCGAACTTTAGGGCTATGAAACAAACAATATTTTTTACACCGAAGAACTCGAAAGTGCCGACTTTCGGGCCTCATTTCGGACCCTAAAGTCGGCACTTTCGGGCCTGCAGTATGAAAAAATTTTCAAGAGAACCCTAGGGAGATCATAGGGAGATTATAGAAAGCAAATCTGGTTTCGTCCAGAAAAAGTCGGTGAATAAGCTTATTAATTATGTTAAATTCTGAGCCCGATATAAAACCCATGCTATACAATCGGGTTCCGATATAGATATCCTGATGTGCTGCAGTGATCCCATACTATTCTTAGTGAAAAGGATCTTATGCACTGAGAGTCATTTGACATGAATTTTTACTACAAGTAATACCAATCTTGGGACGTTACAGAAAAAGAACAAATTTTACTATGAAACATAGTAAAATTCGATATTGAAATCGTATTTTTTAAGAGTATTTACAGCAAATATCGCGACATTTATGCCTAATTTTACTATGTTTTATAGTACAATTTGTTTTTTTCCTTCACGTCCCAAGAATGGCATGACACATAGTAATAAATTATGTTAAATACACTAAAAATCTCTATCATATGTCTCTGAGTGTGTTATCGATACATTAAACATATATTAACAATATATTATTCAAGAAATCATATATTGACCACATTTCGACCATATTGACGTACCTAGTAAATAAACATCTATGTCGTTGCACCCTTGAAAAAACGCCTATGTCCTATCTTTTATATAGAAAATAGGACGCTTTACAACGGTGCAAAGACATAAGACTTTATTTGCTAGACATGACAATATATTGACCATATCTGGAAATTATACAAATATACTACGTTACATTGTCAATGTATGATTTGCTAAAAATAATATATTTTCAATATATTATCTATTTTAGTAGTATATTTTAATTCATTTTCAAAAACATTCTTTCGTCCTATCCGATATAGTTGAATTGATATGGACTTGATTCTAGATGAATATCCTACGTCTAAAACAATTTACCTTAAAACTAGAAATGAAATTTCTAAAAATGATGTGTCTATCCGATATATGTACCATATATATAGGTCTGTATTTACCTTTACACACATATTAGATGTTTTATAATTGAATTTTTTATGTAAAGCAAAGAATAATTTACATTGTCTTGAAAAATGTACATGACACGTATGTCATGTACGACTAAGTAATGTAATAATAACACAGCAATTTTGGAAACGAGTGACTCGTATCTCACATTCAACTAAGTAATATATAAACCAAAATTGAAGATTAAAACCTGACAATAAACATCGTATATAATAATAGTCGTATAAGATAAATGTGTCATTCTTTTTATGTGTGTATAAACGAGTGACTCATTTATTCACCTTTAATTTGTTAACATACTACTGTACATGTAGGTGACATGTACAAGTCACTAGTTTTTTCAATTCTCCGTGTAAGTAATTATTGAAAAATTACATTCATTTTAGTATGAACTTGTTTATGAATTATTTTTCATTTGGAGATACATTCTCAGGTTTGGTACCATTAATTCACGTTATCTTGTTAGATTTAATTAGTCATCACGTGTTAAGGTGGTAAATACGGATTAACGAACACAAACACACGCGCACACTAATGTAACGCAAGTTATAGATTGTGATACAATGCGGAGCAACATGCGACTTATGTGTAATTTATGATATAGAGTTGTCTTCTGTGCTCTAAAGTTTTTGTTAATTAATTTACGCCAACGAATCTTTTCGTTAACTTTTTTGCATAATTTCTTCAATATTAATTCAGCGTGAAGGAAAAATAGACCCTAACTGATTTCATAATCAGATCATTATAATTTTTATGTGAACAATTTGGGGCTTTTTTAGTTTTTTTTTCTTTATTTCATCTTTCAAGGTATTACTTTACCCCTGCTGAGGTCACGTGGTCAATTTAATCATAACACGAGGTGATTTATTAAATATTGCTTCTAACGTAACTTTGCTTCGTTAACGTCTTTTCCTATTGGTTTTTTAATTTTGTTTTCTTCTTTTTTTATGATCGTCGCGAAAGTTAAAAGAAGAAAAATAATATTAAAAAACTTTCGATCCAACCTTATTGCTGCTGAAAAGTTCGCGTTCGATTCACGTGCTTCACGTTTAATCCTCATTCCAAAAAACCACGTATCATCTTCACTGTTTTCCGCTATCGATCACCGCTTCATGTACGCATACAGATGTTTCTGCATGAAAGTAAACTCTCGTTGGTAAACATCAACTTAACAGAATCAACAATAAAATTAAAACGACGAACAAAAATGGTAAATTGAAATATATGAGTGGAGTAATGTGCATGCCAAATATATTGCCTGTATTGAAGGAACTTTTAAGCTCAAGAAGACTTATAATTAGAATTTAATTAATTGAATAAAAAAACACGATTGCTGAATTTTAAAAGTATGTCATTTTACAAATTTAATTATGTCAACTGCTCTTACATACATAATGTAATGCTATATTTTAAATAATATTATTTTTTTTATGTTTATATCTTTCTTTGAGCTTGACATGCTCGAACAAACACTCTATAATTAATTTAAAAAAGCATTCAATATACTCCAAAAACAGGACAAGCTGCGAAACAAAATATTTAATTATGTGTAATGTGCATTAAGCAAAAGCCAATAATATCATTATGAAACATAATGGAACGTTACTGTTTGTAAACTTTACATGTGGCGCTATTAATACATACTGATTTATAATTTAATATTATATATTTGTAATTTCATTTTACTGTGCTCTCCTGTGCCTCTATAATAATAAATAATGACAAATGTGAACATTTTGAATGCTTTGATCTTCAAAACAGTGTGAATACAATTTCATGACTCAGCAGACAAATGCTTTTTTTATGATTCAATTATAATTTTATCACTTTTTTACACTATACCCTTGAATAATGTTTTTACTGTATTTTCAAAAACAAATGTTAACGTTTCAACTGCAAATATTTCAGGATAAATCATCATCAAGTATTATTTTTTTATACTGAACCATAAAGTTGGTTAATTTTTTCTTTCTGCTTAATGTTACTAGAATTTTAGTTAATATTACCAGAATTTAATCATTATAACCAGCAATCTGGTAATATTAACCAGACATTCAAGTTAAAGCTAAACTTACCCACTTTTTTGTTGTGTTATAATACAAATAAAGCTGCATATAATCAATATAATTAATAATATAAATGTAAATTTTACTGAATTGTTTTTTTTACATCCCGTATATCAAATCTTTGCGTTTCGAATGGTAACCAACAGACAAGCTTATCCAGTGGCAAGTCAAAATTTGCCGTAGGTCGTTCCTTTGACAAAACAGGTGGCGCAATAATTAATGCACTATTTTGCCTATGCGCGAAAAAGCTTTTGAAATTCATCCAGTTCGTTGTGCGTGGATACAACGAACAGAATATCAGGTGACTCAAAGCATCGCAGTTTATTCTGGATGATTATGCGACGGACTTCTAATCCAAATTCGGTGTTGATCAAATATATTCGTATATATATTTATAGGAATATATGTGCGTGTCAGAGAAAATCTAGCAGATGGAGTGTAGAGTCGCGCGATACCCGACTGATCCTAATCCGATTATACGGCCCATTGAAGTCAGAAGTGCGATCTTTGAAAAAGGGGCCAGCAAAATGCGCTTGTTAAAGCACGACGAGGACGCAAATAATGCGGGACGAAAGTGAGAGTGGGATCAATAATTTGTGGTGCAGCATAGAGAGAAGGAACTGCGGCAGGGGAGGAATGCGGAGAGAGGAAGCGGTGGGGTTCGTCGTTTTCCTCGCCTCTAATTTGTAGCACGAGCTTTTCAAAAGGACCCCCTGGTTTGCACGACTGATACCTGTGTATTATACAAGATCACAAACAGTGCGCGAATTTAAGAAAATTAAACAGCGGTCAAAGCAGACAAAGCGAACACATATGTCCGACGATCGTGATCATCGTTTTTCATGTCTGCGGCCTTTTGTACGCTTTACGATGGTTATTCTCATACAAATCAGGATTCAAGATTGCGATCAATTTCAACAAATTTAGTATCGTTCGATTGAGGAGAATATGTATACTAAGCCTTTATGAACCATAATATCAACCAACAGTGAGGTAATTTAATGAGAAGGATACTGCGTAATGAAGTTTGCGATGAATTATGTAAATTGAGTAAACAGGAAACGCAGGCTATTTGATATTCATACGTATGAAGATTTGGAAGAAATAAAGCATGTGTTCATTTATACGTTGTATATAATAAAATACATTTTTCCGGCTGGATGTTACATATTATATTAATATAATGAATATATATTATTTATAAGTATAATTATATCATAAATTATAATACATTCAAAAGTATAATATGGTTAAAGATATAAGTTGATTACTGTAAAACCGGGGGTTATGTCTGTTGGTTCGATATTATGCATACATGTACTCTATGTTATAATGCCTCAATATTTGTAATGCCTCAAACCATTATTCCACCAAGTTAGATGATAGTAAAATATATTCTACTAGACCACATAAAATAAATCGCCTTAAATTACGTAAAGTAAACAATTGATGAAATAGATTATAAAGCACAGTTTGTTTAAATTTAAACAATGAAATGAAAATTTTGTCGGAACGCAATAAACATGATTTCTAATAACAATAATAACTCCAAGTAGTACAAGAAATTCAATTATAACATGAATAGGTAACTGATTGATGTTAATGAAAATGTGGATATTGAAAGTATTACTGCGAACAGGTATTCAATTTATTTAACTTATTCATTATCTAAAACGGTGAAGCAATATATCTTTTCTATGACATCCATTTTCAAGCAACAGATAATTTATTATATGCATAGTAAAGATATATATTGCTCTTTTTCATACGTGGAAATGAGCATTGTTTTACTAAGTAACTAACTAAAACTTTGTCTTTTAATAAGTACGAACTATAACATTAAATTTTGTTATTTCTTTTAATATCTGTTGTTTATGTAAAATAAAATACAACATCATTGTGCTCGTATTCTGAAATAATGATCAATGACAATAAATTAATAAACTTGAATAATGAGGACTACGTATTTTGTATATTCTCTTCAAGTTATATAAACATGAATCGAAAAATATTTGTCCAGTATTATTTTATTCGAATACGATACGTTGAATATTTATATAACATTGATGTGTATACATGTACGCCAATAAAGATGTGCGATATACGTTAATCCGTAATATTTTGTTTTGTTGGAATTTTTTACCATGAGATTTTGATTCATGACATTTTGTTGTGACACTTTTTACTATATACCGATTCGAAACAAACTAATTCTTTTATCAAATTAAACATTTGAAACGTTTGTTTTTTAAATTTGTATTAATCTAAAGTATTCAAAATTTTTAAATAACTTAAAAAAATTTTAAGTAAACTTAAACATATAAGAGTCCACTTTATTATTTTATGTGTTTTATTATTTATATTTTCAATTTAAAAATACTACGTTTTTCTATTACAGAGTATTATAGATTCAAAACATCAATCAGACACTAAAATAATACAAGAACTTGGATATTTATAATCGATTACTATAATAATATGGATTATTATAAACATATGAAGGGTTTTATCATTTCCAATAAATATATTTTTATTATTTCCATTCAAGTATAAATTTATTCCAGTAGAAATAATTCAAAATATAATTCCGTTAGATTTTCATTTTTCATTGTGTCTTTTACTCTCCAGTCTGAATCATCCCTAATAGTTCAATCATTCCCGACCGATATCTTATCTTTGAAATGGAAAATTTCTCAAATGAATGACAATATTGAATGTTAATACTACTTTACTAATATAACAAAAGAATTAAATTGTAATGAAATTATAATTTAATTTTTTAATAACTAACGTGACCGACCTATGAACATGAAAAGGTGCAACAAAAAGGAATGAATAATTACATTTCGTTGTAGCTACTGCAAATGAAATGCTTTAAAATTAACTTTGTGTCCAATCAACAATAAATCGTCATTTTGTGCAAAATTTAATTAAATATTTATTACAAAAAAATTTGCAAAATTCATTTTCATAGATATAAATGTAACATATTTTTCGATATATTTTTACAACAAAATCAATCCCTTTGTTTTTACAACCGTTCTATTTGTAGTAATTTTATGTAACAAACAACAATAGGTTGCATTGTATATACATATAACAAAAAATGAAAAAGAATTTTTTGAAATTTGTCGTTGTCGTTTTGATTGGATAAAGAATAATGTAACAATTTCTTTTTTTGTTTCCTTCCTATTTTTGCAAAAATTATTTTTTTCTGAATACAAAAGCTGTTCATTGCAATGTAAACTTCACTTTTTGAAGATTTTTTCTACATTGTGGATACCTTTTACAGAGGTTTTGCATTTATAAATATTCAAATCGACGTAGCAAAATTAATCACCGTAGATAACACTGCGCATGAAAATTGCAGGAAAAGTATTTTCTAAAAAAAGAACAAAAAATATATAAATCCCTGGTGTTACTGCACTATTGCCGCGGGTGTAATTGGATTGTCATTTTAAACATTGTATAATAACAATTTTGATACCGCATCTCACATTAGAATATCTAATTTTGTTTTATTTTATCCATCTTATAGATTAATGTTGTAAAATGCAATTTAAAAACTAGAATTTTTCTTTCAATCAAGAAATTAAAATTTTCTTTCAATCTAGAAATTGTATAAGAATATAAAAATATATTAAGTGTAATACGTGGTATTGATATTCGTTATTTAAACTGTTTAACATTTAATATTTAATAAATAATTAATTAATTTAATTATTCTATTTTTTAGAACATGAATATTAATTTAACGGTTTTAGATTACATATATTATATACAATAAACATCAACATAAGATATAATAATAGACAATAAATATAATAAAAGCAATTAATATTTTTGTATGAAATTGGATAATTACAATAAATAATTTAGCGTTTATTTTAATTGATACATGAAGAATACATGTAACATATTTATAATTGCAACAATTAAAATAGTTTTATCTGAAAACATAATCGTATTTAATAACATATTTAATATATGGTATATATATTAAATATGTTATTCATATATATTCATATTTTTTAGCATTTATTTGTCTAATAATACGAACTTTAAAGATTAACAAAAAGAAATTTAAAAACATTGACGTTTAGAAACATTAAAGAGTTTACATTTTTGTGTTAATATTTAGGCAAATGTAAATATATTTATACGAAATATATTCATTTGGTTATGATGATTCTAATATTATACAGATTATATATACTTTTGGTTTAGTTATATAGATTTTGGCTATATATATTTTTATTTTAATGTTAACAAAAAAATATGAAAGCAAAATAAATAAGTTATGAATTACGAAGTGTTCAATATCAATTATAAGCTACGAAAAATTTGTCTTTCTGCACAAATTTTACGCGACATCGTAAATTCGAAACGAAGTTTTCGCTGCGTTTGGTAGTTCGGATTAGTGTAGTCGATCGGTCGCGGTTAGAGGAACACGAGTTATGGGGGGAGTCACTCGTACGAAGGGACCGAAATGCAAAATCTAGGGACAATTAAATAGATGGCCAATGGCACGCTGAGTTATGGCAGCACGCACTGCACCAGCCTAATGCGATTATCGCTTTTACAGTATTGGCTCCATTTTCGTATTAAACTCTTGTTCGGTTTCTCACGCGAGACAATCTTGATTAAATGGATTTTAATTCACTTAAAAGTAGGCCCGAAAAAAAGTATGTTCTAAAGTTGAGGGGTGCGTAACACTTTAAATGAAGAATGTCATTTTCATATTTGTGCTTCATTTATATTTATGAAATCCATTTGTAAATTATATTATATAAGCTTGCTTTTTCTTCTTTCCAATATACCAGCATTTCACAGTTTAGAATTATCAAGACATTTGATGAAAATTTGTTGAATTTTCTATGTCATAGACAAATAAAATAAAAATTGAGTAAATTCAATTGAATGTAATAAAAGAACAAGTAAAAAGTTTAAGAAAAAGCGATTTTATTCATTAAAAATTGCAATAATAAAGTTGGAATGCATGAATGTTCGTATTTATATTTAAAGTCAAGTCGAAATTTCAACTTATTGCGAAGATCGTAGAGAGAAACAAGAGCATTTTCAATTAAGGAAAATGTAGCTGTTACGGCTTTTGAATGTCAAGCTAATTATCGCGACACGTAAATCCTAGAAAGGATGCTCGTTGTCGCTTTCTTAACGTGCGAAAACCTTTACATCAGCTTCGCAATTCCTCAATTAATCGTTCTTAATAATAAGCTGGGTCGCTTAAGTTCTGCAGATTCCTTCTTAGGTTTGTATTAGTTTAAAAAGACACCAAGTTTATTTTAAATAGAAAATTTACACAGACAAAAAGGGGTGTAAAAGTCAAAAAGGTATTAATTAGATTTATTTTTATACTAAAAAATATTTTCTGATTGCTTTTTCTATTAATTTTAATACTTTTTAATCATTTTCTTATATATTTGAATTAGTACACGCAAAATACTTTTTGTTTTTTATTTACAATTATAATTAGGTTTGCGTAGTTAGTTTGCCTCCTAAACACGAATCTGAGAGAATTTTGAGGCATTTATATTTTTTAAGTTATTACGATAAAAAAATAAATGATGTTTATGCAAATCTTAACTATTAATTTTGTCGAGGTGTCATGGCTTGTAGGAAAAACGATGACAGTCAATGTAATAAAACGATTCACATAGTGACACCAAGCTCGTACGCTAAGTTGAGTAAAGATAAGTGAAGTAAAACATTAATAAGGAACGTGCATTACACGTAATTGATGACATGGGGTGTAAGAATTCGTGTTTAAATCACGCCCATTTATTTATCTCGAGAAGGTCTAATGTCGATCACCCGTCTAGAATGTTTGATGTAAGTGTTTTCATCAATGCTTCGGCTAAAATCTCTTAGGTCGATAAGTAAACTAGATTCATCCGCCCTTCTATCAAAATTTGACGAACAAAAGGATATCTTAGATCGATATGTTTTGACCTGGCAAGCACTGTTGTGCTTTTGGCCAATATTCTAGCTGCACGGTTATCAATGAAAACAGTGACATCCATGAGGTAATTATGTCCCACCTCTCGACGGAATTGGCAAAGATACATGACCTCCTTGGTTGCATTAATAATGACCATGTTACTCTATTTCGTTGAAGACAGTACCATGTTTTATCAAAGACAGTGCCATCAACAACAAGATAGTGTCAGTTTTGCGAAACGTTTAGACAGTACTTTTCCTCGCCCTAATCACTGATTTTTCCAAGCTTCAACTTGCCCTGAACCTCCTTGCTATGATCGTTGGATACACTGAAGATATCTTCTGCGTTTACTATGACATATGTGCACTTTTGAATATCGGTAAAGACACATAGATTTAATTCTGCAGGTACATTTACGTCGCTTTATTATCAAATAAAACGACGCATAATTAATCCGTGAAGAAAAGAAGTTAATGCCAATCGTACGATGTATGGAAAAACAGTGCGCTGTAATATTGTACACGATTGAACATTGGAAGAAAATATAGAGCGCACGATCATACGACGTACGAAAGTGTAGTGCACAATAGTATATTCCGTAACTAGGGAGAAAAGTTACCGATTCTGGACAAGTGTGAGATTTGATTCACGCGCCAAAAGCGAGTGTAGCAATCTCACCCTAATAGACCATCCCCTTTCATCACCGTTGAATCGACGTAAATTACATTTTAAAACCTTGATTCACCGTGGAATCAGTGTGGATGATGGTAAATGTTCTATTAGGGCACACGAGTCGAGTTTTTATCAGTTAATTTTTTTGAATTCTTGAGTTTTTAATTGTTTCTTTTATATTAGATGCTCATAAGCCTTCCACAAGTTACCAATAAGCTCTCTGTAAGCCTCAAATAAACCTCTGATAAACCTCCCATAAGTTTCCCATCAACTACCAGAGACATGGTAGCATCTGTGGCAAAGTACAAAAATAGTACATTACGCAACAAGGGAGATGAGATCGGGAATTCGTTTTCCCGATCTACGCGAAGTACAAAAAAAATATTTGTTGTACTTCGCCATGTCTATTTTCAGAAACAAATAAGTTTTTTAAATTAAATAATATCAAGAAATGATTAAAATGTTTTTCGATATTGTTGTACAGTCTGCATCGAGTAGATGAGAATTTTGAAAAATATTTTTGAATTCATATTTTATAAATATGATTTAATAAAAATAAAATAAACAAGAAAAAATATTTGGTATGGTATTGTTCTTTCGAAAACGGAATTTTGGTTTCTTGAGCGTGAGAAAAGCAAAGGGTGGGACGCGGCGCATGTGGTGGGGAACATCGGAATCGGTGGTGGTTTGTTGACGAGATTTGGCTGTCTTCGCGTTGAGGTGGTTGGTTGTTAACAGGGGATGTATCGGCAATGTTCACGCGAAATTCTCCCACAAGTATTCATTTGACTGATTAAAGTAATGAGATGGATTTTAATTGTCAAAATAATCAGATGGAATGAGTTTCAATGGTTTCTAGAATAGCATAATGCTAAGAGTTCTGTTGGTTGTTTTATAAATTATTTCTAGCGGTCATAAGTATTTTTAAATTTATACTTACAGGTTTTCCCATGATGATGATTATAATTGCTATTATTATTTTTGGAGCATTATTATTGGAACGTTACATTTTATATGCACCATCAGCCAATCATGTATAATTACGTCCAATCGGATGGTCGTGTTTCTTGGTAAGGGCTGAAGGTATATATAAGGAAAATGGGCTATCTCGTGAGCTCTTTGATGAAGAAGAGAAACTGTTTAAAAGGAACTCTTAAAAAACAATTCTAGCGGTGAGTTAAAGTGGCTGGCGCGGATTAGGTCACTTGCTCGTGGAATCGTGGCGCGGTCGAGACTCATACTCGATTTTTACCATCGAGCAAGATGTGCCGATTATTGAGTGTAAATTTTATGTGTATCGCAAAATTTAAATTTGCGATAAATAATTAGACCAAATAAATGTGTTGAATAAACTGCAATTAATCTAGGTTATTTCTTTATAAAAAGTGATCCTAGATAAAAACGGAAGTGACTGAAGTCGAGTCCGCGTCCACTTTACTTCTAGTTTCTTTTCAATGTCTCCGATTCATTTTAGATACTAAATTTTACGTAGAAATTGCACTGTTATTATTGATAAATGTCAAACGATGTTAAGCGATTTCACATTTGTAAATATGGATTAATATATATAAATATTAAGATGGAAATATAAAATAAACAATCATTTTGCAATTCAGACTTAAAAACATTTAAAAACTTTTAAATTTGAAAATAAACTAATTGTTGGGCAGTAGTCGTGAAGATTCACCTTAATAAAGAATTTTAAAAAACAAAATAAGTTTCTACAAATATTTCTTTAAATAATAACACGTTTCAAATGAAATTTATTCCAACGAGCTGAATGAACATTTGTCTTAGTATATATGTTGCATCTATTAAATTCTAACTACTATCACGATAACATTGGATACGAAAATATGTACAACTTTTATGGAATCCTTTTTCTCAGTGCGGCGTACGATCTGGAGTGTTTCCAACATCAATGTAGGTTAGCTGCGCATCTCGCAAGCATTTGACACGATTTTTGAAATGAAAAATAGCGACTATGTCGATAAACGATCTAGTAGTTTAAAGTTCTATGCCACATTTCATCGAACAGTGGGCTTCTTTTTTATGTCATACGATTCTTATCATCGGCGTGAAATATCGCAGTTAAAACCGGCGCAATCTAATTAATCCGCCTACGAACGAAAGACGGATATTAATTTATTTCCAGTTTTTCCTTTGAATTCTGATTTCTTGATTATTATCATCGTCATTCTCGTGCAGCTAATTGGGGATTAATAATACTCGCTCATTCACTCGTCGTCTTTTCTCGTTGTCGATTGCACTGAAAGATTTTGAATTAACATTTATCTCGCGTTCTGCTTTTATCGCGCTGGAAATACGCTAGAAAATGATTTTCATTGGGTCGACTGATTCATCCGCACGTTCGGGTATAAAATATCGAGCGAATTTGAAAGCGTATCAGCAATTCAACAAAAATTGGATGACCGCGCCGACGTTGACCGGATGCCGCTGCTACATAGCGCAGTATCAAAATTTTTCGCCAACTTGGATATATCCTTCTAGATATAGATTTGTAGATACATATAATGCTTTTCGAGCGCGATCGTAAGGTTTCCAAATATTCAGTCGAGTCATGACAATTGCTACATAAATCATAAACGTAAAAGCTTAGCAATTTGTTCAGCATAGCAGTTACCGAAAGATTTACAGAATTAACCCTTAAGAAATGAGAAGGAAAGCACCCACAATTTAAATCATAAAGACATTACTTTACCTAGTTTTTGAAATGGTTTTTTTTATTAAAAAAACCGTTAATGATTGACTTGAACCGACATAAAACTGAACTGAAATAAAAAGTTACTTTTATTTAGCATACATATTGTTATACCTTTTCAGTGACATGCATGGGCCTATGGACCTATATGTGGACCCATATGTGGGCCCATATGTGAACCTATATGTGAACTCATGTGTGGGTGGACCCATATAGGGAATCATATTGAGTGGACCACTAATTATAACAAAAACTTAAGCAAATTTTTAAAAAAATATAAAAAAAAAATTTTTTTAAGTTATGGAAAAAATTTAAAAAGTTATAAAAAAATTATTAAAAAATGTATTAAAAAATGTATACAAAAAATTATAACAAAAAATGTATAACAAAAAATTTATATAAAAAATTATAAAAAATATTTATAAGAAAAAAATGTTATAAACAAAAATTATAAAAAAAATTATACAAAAAAATTATTTAAAAAAATGTATACAAAAAAATTATATAAAAAAAAATATGGTGTTGAGAAATTTTGGTCTTACGAAAAAAAACGACTTTTCAAAGTACTATAACTTTTCGAAAAAATATTCAAATTGATTTCTGTTAAGCGAATTTTGATCATATCGACGCCGCATTCCAGAATTACTAAAAAAAACCCAGAATCTGATTGATGATGAACTTTTTGGCAGGCCTAAAAAGCGCTAATTCTTGTAAAAGAATAACAGAAGTAGTGTCTCGCTTTGCACTTGGCGCGAGACACTACCGTGTCTCTTGATACCATTTATGAAATAGTAATTTTTATATATCTGAGGACAACTCGACATTTATTTAGAAAATGATTATATTTTAATGTAAAAAATTATTACATAGTATAGTAAACAATTTTACATAATAGAATATAGAATATTTTTTACGACGTGATTTAATAAAAACTATAATGTGGAATACAAATTTTTGTCATACCATATTACATTTTTTATATATATTATACTATTTTTTTACACTGATTCCGAGTTGTCCTCAGATTTATAAATGATATAGTAATTTACTTATTATTAGAAGTATAGCAATTTTTATTAGAGTTTTATGTAGTGTGTGGATTTATTTTTTCTATCTTCAATTTATTATACCAAAAATCGAATGCGAAATTTAAGTGTGATGTATAATGAGATCTGAGATGAAAAATTACAAGAGATAATTTACGACTTCTCATATCATTCTAAAGGAAATATATAATTGTATACATTTCTTTAATGATATAATTATGTTCAACATATATTTAACCTTGAAAAATTATCTACTGAAACATTTCTATAAACAATTAATGTTGGGTAAATTTTTATTTAAGTGATTGTGAATATTATATGACTATGTTAGAGAAATGTTATAAACTCAGCGAACACGCTTCATGATTTATTATGCCATACTCAAAGCGAAGTAAATACTCCTAAATCTATCCTAACTTAACAAACAAGGCTTACGAGCAAAGCAGTTTAATGTATTGACTATGTACGCGGTACATGCGTACACGTATTAACCTCCGATACTAACACTATTTATGAGAAAAATATCTTATATAGACTCATGCTGTGCTGAACATTCAACCTAATCTCTTCCGTGCATCTCAGAATTCGTGGAAAATACTCTGATTTGTCTAGAACAATTATAAGATTAATTTTTTGCTTATTATTTAACAGCTAATTACTTAATGTTGTCAAATTAGTATATACTACATTATTATTTCATACAAAATAAAACGAAATTACGAAGAGAAACCAAAAATTATACAAATTGTCCTTTAAATTCAAAAAGAACCATTTACTTATTATTTATATATTCCTGAACATTTTCATTCAAGTATATGCATATAATGCTTCTTCGTGAAATTTACGAAATTGTTTCATTATCAGACAAATAAACACATTGCCTCGCGTTAATTTTCCATTTCAATTAAATAATTACATGAAATTTGCATTTACAAATGATTCGAAATTAAATACTTGATGACGTAAAAAGAATTAGAATAAATCGTCATGAAGCGTAAGAAAATTGTAGCAGCTCGCAGCTAAATGTAATAGCCGCTATGGCAACAGATGCATGCTGTATATACGCAAGCTAAACAAATTAAACCGAAGTTGTTTCGCTTACGCAGGTGATTGTAAGTGCGGTGTAGCTAAGCACGTATAACAACGTTTGGCTGTCACTGCAATGAAATTTCCATGCACCGACTTAAAACGAATTAAAGTTTGCTTATCAAAAGACGGTCAATTAATCTGAAAGTGACTGTATTCTAATGCCCAGAAATGTGTCGGTAAATTGGTTTTAAACATCTCGAAATCTATAATAGTGTTTTTAAAAGCTTTATCTTAATATTTAGAATTTATATTTTTCAAATTACAAAGAATAAACGGAATTGAACTGAAATTATTTATAATTGTTTAGTATAAATTAGTAATATGAGAAAAGTAGGTCGCTTAAGAAAGTTAAACTGCGGCAAAACGCGGGGTGCGTCACACCCCAGCGATCTGGAAAAAATGAATAATTCTATTTGTAATTCATATTCACAGTTTTTCTAGCGTGCGAAGGGATTTGTTGGTAATTTTTTTCATAATTAAATGTCGGACTATAATTAATGTAAATCTTTTGTTAGAATGTCTTACCTTTCAAAAAGAGAAGTGCAGTTGTGAAATCAGATTAACTTTATTACTTTTTTTCATAAAATGTCTTGTTTAAGGACGTATTATGACTCTATTTGTGCAGAAATATGTTTGCCTTATATTCTTATTTCATTTTTTACGAAATGTAAACTCTTTAAATTAGAATCCGTCTAAAATGAATTATTTTCCATTTAATGTCAGGAAGAACAAATGATCGATTTGTGCTATATATTATTTTTGCATGCACATAGTTTATTATTAAATATTTTTTACACATTGAATTTTAAAAAGTATATTAAAAATGTACATAGAAATGTATTCTGGCAATAAATGCAAATTTCATCAGACCTAGACAAGACCGAAAGCAGTGCTGAAAATATTCATATTTACCTAATTTTATTTCATTTATCTTTTTCCTCCCCATTATATCTGCTGAGTTACATTCAAAATTTAGAGGCATTTTTTAATTTATATTTAAGGTAATTTTTCATAGTAAATATTTGATTAATTTTGCAATATTTAATTAAAAAATTTCGACTCTTTTCAATTAATAAAATAAAAAGAAATGTTTTTATTTCATATTTAGTTCAATTAATATGTTTTTAAACTGTTTACTTATAAAAAAATTCAAAAAAGGTTATTATAAATTTGTCTATTGATTAAATTTTATTAAAAATATATTATTTTCCCAAATTTTTTTCGATTATCGATTTAAAAAAATTTATTATTCTTGTAAATAACTAATTTTTATTTATTATAATTTTGATAAAAGTAATTCTAATATATGGTAATTTCCCTCATAAATGTGTAATTTACTTTAATAAACATTTTTAACTTGAAGTTCAAGTAGGAAAATAAAAGAACAAAAATAGTTAAAATGGAAAGTGAGAGTAGGAAAGTTGGCACAATTTTGTGTCATTTTTTATTTGCAACATCTCACGACCACTTGTCGACTTGTCATCTTTAAATAATTCATAAATACAACATTTTTGTTTTGCGCGAGGCGATCTTTGATGCACAATACAAAGCCTTGCGGTGTGTTAATTACGCCGTCGGTTGCATAATTCATGAAAATTATTCACATCTCGTCCGCACACAATACATTTTCGAGGTATATTCCAAAATTGCATCATGGAATGTTAATTTGCATTTCATAAAACTCCCGGACGCGTGTGTATCACGAAAATTCCACGTATGATAAACGTGATTATTCCTTTAAATGTATGGATTTTGTTCGACATCACGCAGATCATTCGTACCAAGAGCACATTTTATTACATTAAACGCTCGAACGTTACAATCAAATTCATTCCAGTTACACGTAATTGGATTGTAATATTAGACACTAATCGATTATTTTGAATTCCAACAAATTAGACATGAATTTGGTTTTTTGTAAAATAAATGAAGTTTAATTGAATTATATTTTTAATGCATAAATATGATAAATTACAAAAATAATTGTTTTGAATAAATTCAAATGCTTCTATTAATTAAAAGCCAATCAATGAAAATAAAAAAATACAATTTATTTAATTTAATTACTGAAAAAAATCTCTTTTATATGAATATTTATTTATTATTACAGTTATAATGTCAATGAAAAATTTGACATTTTGAATATAAAATATTAAATTTTCGTTTTGTAAGCTGCTTAAAATTGCAAACAGAAACTCCACAGACCACAATTTATATTTCTACATAAAGTTGCTAATATTTGCTAATTAAATGAGAATATTTTAATTGAATTAACTATTATCGTCCATTTTCATTCTTGATTAGGTAAACTAATTAGTTTGAAATTATCATAATTACTGCTTTAATTATCAATATAATCCATTCTTAATATCTTAAAAACTTAATCTACATTAATAAATAAAATTATTTATTTTATTATTTTTTTAAACTATGCAATAAAATATTCATTAAAAAGTATAAATAAAAAATAAGTTAACTCTTACAAGACACATAAATTGATTTCTATCAGTTTTAAACAAATGTTATTTCAATACGTAAATATTAACCCTAATCAGTAAAAAGGATCATACATTGTCCATAAAAAAAGATATATTAACAATATGTAATTAAAAAATCATATATTGCACATAACAATATATTGACCATATTGTAATGCCCGAGCCTTTCAATCATTACACCGAATTACGAAATAAGTTATTCGCCGCGAAAGTATTTGATACAAATTCTTCCAGCATTGTACCGTGAATGCTACGATTGCAAGTTGCGGTCAATGGCATTAACAGGAAAACAATGTATTTACGGAAATCGCGAACAACCTCGGTAATCGAATATTAGATTGTGATTGCAACTCAGCAATTAAAAACACATATAAGCTCAGCTCGAAAAGCTAGCCGCGGAGTTGTTAAAAAATACGAAGGAGTAACTAAGAAGTAACCAAGTATTAGTCACGGAGTACTTGTAAAAAGGAAAAGTTGTCGGAATTGTTGTTAAAACGGATTATCAACAAGAGAGTAGCCAAAAGTGTTATTACGTATAGTTGTCGGACAATTTAAAAAGCGTTACAATATATTGACCATATACTGACTATATATAGATTACTATTGTAAAGTGGTAATACACTGTTAATATATGGTCCATATATAGCAATGTATATAATATAACAAATGTGGAAATTACATTTTAATATAATGGAAACAAAAATATTAATTCAGGTTAACCGAATTATTTTATAAATATATACCAACGTGTAATGTAAATAACTGAAATAATCATTTCCAACGTTCAATTAAATTGCGTGAAAATATATTTTGTTGAAAATATTAATAGAAATAAAAATAGAAATGAATATCGTGCAAATATTGAAAAAATATTATAACTAAAGCAAAACGTTATTGAATACTCAATTATAATAACTTTATTACGTAACAAAATTTATGTCACACTTACATCTTCCTCTGCTTCTTCTCTTTGCACGTGTCTTGAAAGCATTACAGAAAACGATGCATATTTGCATAATAGTCAATTAATCCTTACGTAATATTTACATTGAGACTTCGCTACAATATTGCAGGAGTTAATGCTCCGCAGTTCTAATTTCGTTTCTCGCGTTCAATACCAAAAGCGCTTTATCCTTGAAGAAAATGGCGCTTATTTCAAGTCAATACATTTAATGGCAGGCTGCAGGCCATGCATAACGACTGCGGGAGTGCAAGATTCGGGTAATTGAGCTCGCTCTAAGAAATAATACGCCAAGGAAAGAGCCATTATCATCGCGCAATTTATATTTATTTTGGCGAGACGATATACGCCAAAACGAGCTATCGAACTGTCGCGATACGTTTTGTGGGAAATCGCGTTTTCCGGTCGCGTTAACGCACGAATGTTCGATATTTCGTAATGGACGGAACTCTGTGAAATGCATTTCGCTGCATTGACGACTCAACACAAGTACGTCAGAAATATTTCAATCTCTTTCCATTTTGCAGACATGTTTTTTTTCTTCGGAAAATAATGATTTTTATTTTATAAATCTAAAAGAGTTGAGATATTACAACATTTTTTTAATTGTAATAATATAAATTCAAAAGTTATTTAATTTTGAATATCGTTTGTATAACAATGAAGAGGAAGGCTATTTATTTCCTAGAATATAAAGAAATAAAAATTATTCTACGCATTTCAGCGAAAATTACTTCCAGTATTTGTACTGTAGCAGTATTATACTTTTTTTATACGTGTAATTTAATTTTAAATAAAAGTCAACATATATTTAAAATAACTCCAGAATACATTACGATTAATGTAACTTTTTACTGGTAGATACTGTTATAATTTCTTTTGTATGTTGAATTTAATTAAATTGAAACAACATACACTTTTCACCTTTGAGAAATATTTTAATTAATTCGATACAATTATTTCTCAATAACGATTATGCTTTGTCTGATTTTTATTGCCTTTTATTCATAAGATTAGGTGACATGCTATTTAAACTTGATTTTTTTCTCACAGATATAGATAAGTCTCATCATGTTATTTTAAATTTACCATCGTCAACATTCTCCAATTTTCATTTCTTCGCTTCTTCTTTGTACCTTATCCTACATCATCTTCACTTCCATTCTCTTTTGTACATTTTCCTCGCTTTTATCGTCTCGCGTGAAAAACACGCTTGTTCATGAACAAAATTATGAACTATACGAGCGATAAGCAAAAGGTACCACTGCATCGCGGTAAGCTCAACAAAATTATGATAATAACTTAAACAGAACGGAACGCCAGTTCGCCCGTAAAACGGAGATGTCTTTCAAATAACTTAACAAATTTGTTTAATGTCACCCATTCTTCATTTTAATTCAAAAATAAGTAAAATAACAACAACAAATTTATTTTTAATATAAAGTCAACATTTTAAATTATTAAACTTATTCTTCATACAGCAACTTATGCATTATTTAATTAACTTATCTGCAGTAAGTGAACAAAGAGATTTTTCAGTATTAATAAGGATAATCTGAAAGAAAAAAATGTTATTAATAGACAATTTCGCTTAACCTTTGAAAAGTATTAAGAACTTTTGTCTCTATTTTTTCAAAGTATAGTTTATCTATTTTATTATTATATTTACCCTTTTTTAATTATACGTATAACTATTATTTTATATAGATATTCTTATATCAATTGAGTTTCAACATAATATGAACTCAATAAAAAGTATTATACATCAGTTGCTTGAACTATACTCGTAATTGATTTTTGCTCATATACTATCAGTATGAATACAAAATGACTGTTCTTAATACGTTTGATAAACATTCAGTTGTGTTTACGTGGGGCGTTATACAAACTTTAAAGACCCCTAGTGGATACAGTAATTTTGCATCATATGTCACAAAATGACTCCTGTGACCCGGACCGATGTAATCAGACCCAAGCAGATTTCAGCGCAGCATATCGGACTTAATTAGATCTGATAAGATTGGGGCGAGTTAGATCAGATTTGATTGTGTCTGAATTTTGACGGTGTCTATTAGAGTTGATCGAGCTTCGTTGTCGAGATTTTATCTTTAGCGATTAAATTTAATAAGAGGCAACCTACTACCAACAAAACAATTTAGATCCTTTTTTCGTCAATCGATTACTCAAATTCAAGGGTGATTTACGTTCATAAAGCTTGTAATCAATCTTGACGTCATTAATTTCGATCAAATTCTGTTTGTTTAATCAAATTTTATATCTAGTTCTAAATATTTTATGTAGATTATTTCAAAAAATTAAATTATTATTAAGGATCGAATGTACGGAATACAACCTTATAAGCTACTTAACAGGTATACTAACTTTTTTAGTGAAATGTAATATATATGGAGTTTCAGATATAAGTTTAACAAAGTGGTTGGTTAAAACTTTATTATATATTGCATGAGACTGTTGTAAATATGAAACTCATCAAATTTTCATGAAGTCGAGAAAATTCGATTGTTGAAACCAATTTTGCGAGTTTTAACGAAACTATTATTTACTTTATAATGTTCCCACATTTTTGAAGTATTTGAACATGATTAAAAGTATTCTTCTTTTATCAGTCGAAATATAAATACTTGACCGCTTTTAGTTTTTGTCGAATTCATTATTTATATAAAAAACCTTTATAATTGTCATTTTTTCTCAGAAATTTTTTCAGAGAAAAGAGGACATTTTAAACTCTACATAAAAAGATATCACATCACCAAATAATTTAATAATATATTTAACAATATTTTTTTAATATCATTTATAAAAACTCAAATATGTTTTTGTCTTTTAATATATATTGTAGTTTTGCAATTGTTCCATGAATGATTATTTAAACAAAAAACTAAATTAACAAGTGAGACAAACATATAAAAATGAAAAAATAAATAGATTTACTTAACATGAATTTATTTTAACATGAATATTTAATTACATTTTCAAACAGATTTGAGAAAATAATTCCGCAAAGTTTATGAGAAATAATATTTCTATAGCGTATAGAGAATTTCATTTTCAGAGAAAGTACATTAACCTATGATTTTCTCTTTACTTCGAAATTTAGTCACGTATTTGAAAACCCTTGAATTCAGTAAAAACTCTGACGTAACAGCAAGAAAAAAAATTGATAAGAAATATCAATAATTTAGAAATACATAATCATATAAAAAAATTGATAAATCTACGCAAAATGTATGCATAATTGAAAGTCCTGTTATGCATTAAAAATCGTAAAATAATTTACATTTTTATTTTAACACTTTATCAAGAGATGAAATAAAATAATCTTTAAATAATGTCGTAAAATTCATTAAAATGTGCAAAAATATGTATGAAAAATATACATAAACTTTTTATAAATGTTATCTTCAATTAGTTATTCTTAATTAAGGATTCTCCTTAAATTTTCATGTCGATTTCCAATTAATATTATTCAAACTGCATTTCACATTCGGTCAAAACCGTTAAAACCTAGTTAAAATATGTTTGACATTTCATTATTTGATAAGCTATCTCCAAATTTCATTGACTTCATTCACTTTATTCATTTTATTCATTCGTAACCATAATTTCCTAAAGCCTTTGATAAAATCTACACCATTCACAACCCCCTCTCCGTCCATTTTTCATCGCACCCAAAAAAGTGAGAAATAAAAAGTAACAGGAATACAAAAAAAAACGATGTATCATAAAACATGTGTCCGAAGCCCATTTGAACGCACCTTTGTCTCGGCAAGGACACGTGCTTGCCACCCCTTCGAACTGCACTCAAAAATCACGCCTCACCCCGCCCGATCGCATTACTAATTGTAACACATTCTTAAACCCCTCGAATCTAATCCAACTGCAGAATAACCCCACTTCTCATCGAACGTGTTTTTCCTAGCGTGAAACACTTCGCAGTCTCATTACCCGGAAATTAAGCTCGCTTCAACTTTTTGCCGCAATATTGCCGATCCTTACTACAATAAACCCAGCAACAATGCTAACAAAGCTTCACAACTCCCTCCTCGCTATTTTCTCTTATCTGTCCTTGTCTTTCATTTCATCTTTCTCTCCACTCCGTTCCAACCCGATATAATATAAACCTTGGCCGGCCACGGCGTACGGCTGCCGCGTCGGCAAAACGTGTGCCATAAGGTGATGTGCTCGCAAATCGGGGTGCGTGTAACCGCAGATAAAACGCCACAAAAAGAAAGAAAAAAGAGATACACTTGCTATTTTTAGGGGGGAAGAGTGCATCTCCAGGGTCGCTATTTGTGCGACTATAGTTGTAATACAATGAACCGTCGGCCCGGCAATATGCTTCCGGGCTGTTTGGCCCGGCGATGCTCTGAAAGCGGAAGGGTAATTTTGACAGATGCACCCCATGAATATCGATCGCACTTGCATCCCCGGCAAACGTTACGCTTACTGAAAATAATACGTTAAATTAAGTCAGAAGTATCTCGTCCGATGGTCAGATATATATAACAATGTTACGAATGATGTAGCAGCCCAACTTTTGCTGAGCTAAACGGTTTTCGCATATGTTATATAATAGTCGAAAAAGAATGTGTTGACTTTATGATAATAAGATAGAAACATGCTGATATGTATTAGAACTATATCAAAGTTATGTAATTATTGTTGCATACAATAAATATAATATTTAACAGTTTCATTTACAATTTCAATATTTTTTTTATTAACAAAACGGATAGTTTTTTGAGAATTCTTTTGATTGTTACGTTTCACATTAATTTTTATTATAACCTCTTTCTGTAAATATTTTTCAGTAAAATAAATAGTAATATTTGTTTGTAATTGAATAATATTATTATAAATCTTACAATAACATCATTTGAGTCAGCAAATGTTTGTTGCAAATGGAAAATGTTTAACATTATTATCGTATTAAATAGAAACTTATCAAATGAGCGATACAATTAATTAAATTGGTGGAAACTCTAACAAATTAGAACTTAATTAAAATGCAAAACAGTGCATTGCTGATAACATAAAATGTTCGTACATACAACTGGCACTTAAAATGAATGTTAAGACGTGTGTGGTAGCACTTTTGCAAGGTATCAAGCTCATAATTATTATTTACACCTTTTAACACGCTCGACAAATTAATAGTACTGTTAAATCTACAGAAGTGCTACATTCAAAGAACTTCACTACACTTTTCCCTTTGTTGTCGACATCAACATTTATCAGAATAGTTTTATTTTAACATAAAGTACTATATTTTGAAATAAAAATACGGATTATAAATATTATAAATAATAATAGTATTTGCATAATAACTAAGAACTCAATCCTTCGTGATAATAAATTCGTATTTTATATAACACAATATTTCATACAAATCACACGCACTGAGCCAAGAATCACAGAACATTTTGCTGTTAATAACAGAGTGACAGAGACGCCCAACCTAAATAACACATTTTCTTGTTAAAAACGGTAAAATTTAATCTTAAACTCGCAAAATTTTGCGGTATATATGTAATAAATCTATGTTTCAACACTAAATTGTACTGTTTTCCACAGGAAAATTTGTCATTTAGGTCGGGCTTCTCTGCCGCCCTGCTATTAACAGTAAAATTTTCTGTGATTTTTGGCTCAGTGCATAAGATTAATAGAACTAAAGCTGTCCATTAAAATAGTCCTATTTGTATTGGAAAATATGGTAAAATCATTGTGGTAAATGTAAAAATTGTTTCGGAAATGAGAACAGGATTAAAAAATAGAGAAAATGAGAAAGAGAGAGAAAGGAAAAAAAGTAAAATAAATAAATGTACACAGGAGTAGCGGCGAGTAACGGTCGAAATGAATGCGGTGGACAGCTGGAAAGCTTCTTACTCGTATTTAATGCTACGGACGCGACATGAGAATAAAAGCCCTCGAGCCTCGTCGACATTATGCTCGCGGTAATGTGTGATATATAATGCGCCGCTCGCAGTCTTATTTTATTACTATCGCGGGCTGCATTATTAATGGAATAGTGTCGACAAGGCTCGGGACAAACGTTTTCTAACGATGAAATTACAGTTTTGTTTAACGATCAAAAACTTTTGATGAGCAACCAAGTGATTTGATCAATTATTGCGACAGGTAATTCATATCCGTGTTCTCGATCAGAGTTACTGTTGCTTTGTAATTTATTGCAATTTATGACACGCAAATATGTCGACAGGAAAATTTGAAATATTTATTTGATTCCTCACATTTGAAAAATTGTTAAATATTTTACTTGCAAGAATGTATTTTCATAAAGTTATTCTTAAATAAATGTTTTATATTAATAAATAAAAAAAATAAAAATTTGCATAATAACTTTAAATAAAATTTAAATAATCTATTATTGAAATACATTTTGTTGAGAGAATTTTCTTTGATATACAAATTTATTCAAATCAAAATGCAAATAATTGTAAATCATTTATTTATGAAATCAATCTGAAATATACATTATTTGTGTTTGTAATGTACCAACATTTCTCAAAAATGCATTGGAAGTGTACAAAAATGGGTTATATATATGAAATGTATACCATAAAAGTTGTGATGGTAATGGTTAATAAGTTGTATTTATACTGTCATCACTCCTTTTCACACAGGTATAACATTAATAATTAAGTTTGCAATTAAATTAATCAAAGCACTATGAAAAATGAAAAATCGAATCAAACACTCGATCGATAATTACAACTTAAAATTTACTAGAGAGTTTGACTAATGAATTAAATTTATCTATAATTTCCCTGGAAAATAGCTTATAAAGTGTCATTATATGGAAAACAGTTTCAACGTAATATAAGTATAGATAGATGGTAAATATTGCATAATCGAGTTATTATATTGGTTTAATTAAAAATATCCAAATTAATTCATGTATTTGTTAAATGAAGAGAAATAAATTATTATATGTATGATACATTACTTGACTTCTTCCATTATACTCAAAAAATTATTAGATCATGGAATAGAAAGATAATGAATACGTCATTATTATAATAGGAGTAACTAAATTTAATTATTCAACGTGTTCGTCATAGTTTCCTAAATATATGGTTTTTAGTTAAATTGATAAATCACTTTTCATCAGTATTAATATTGAACCGTGGATATACAATCTTTACATTTTAAATTGTAATGTTAATATTTGTTTTATGCAATTAATTAATATTCCAATAACACACTACAAAAATAAGTGTCTCATTTTGAGACATTTTTGATGATTGAGACACCAAAAATGTCTCATTTATTCAATTTTAAGACACTTTTCGCGTCTCAATCATCAAAAATGTCTCAAAATGAGACACTTGTGTTTGCAGTGCAGGTATATTACTTATATGTAATCAAGAAATAGGATATTTTCATGTCTGAATTATTATTTGTGATATCTTGACCTGAAAGCATGACCAACTTTTTTCTTTTACTGTAACCTAATATTTAATGTAATTTTTATTTGCATATTATTCTTCAATAAGAAAAATAGAAAAAATTGAAAGCATTAATTTAACTTTTTGCACGAAAAGTGAAATTGTAAAACGCACATTCCACTTCGTATTATCTTATCGTATAGTTGACAGTTCAAGGGTAGAATTCAGTGAATGTGAATGGGGGATGCGTACTTTTTGTCATGCTTTCACAAAACCGATAAGCAATATTTTACGCTTTATGCTTATTGGCTGCAATATCCTGCCACTAGGAGGGTTAACATGGTGTTACACGATATGTGTGAATTATACTTTAAGATATTAAATGCATTTTCACGTCAATGTACATTCATAAAAAATCTACCCCGCCATTCAATTTAAATGGATATCATTTCAAAATATTTATAAACAAGGTTTTACTATTCCTTCCCACAATTTTACACGTGATTTCTCATAATATTTAGAAACTCATGCAAATTTATCGTTTACTTAAAATATTGCTTGTATATATCAAATTTTGTGTTTGAGTATTATAAGATAAAAAGAAATCGGTTGAAATTAATTACATTACATTAAAAAGAATATAAATTATTTTGTTTACTACAACTGTAGATTCAAGAAAAAATAATATTAATAAAATAATACTTAATAATAATGCTTTCAAGTCCGTTCCCAAATTAATGAATTTAGGTACTACCCTAGTAAAAATTGCAATTGGGTTTTGATGTGGCCATGATCAGGAAACCACAGTACCTAATCTGGCCATAATTAGTAATAATAATAACGCTAGGAATTGATATGGTCCTGTTCAAGTAATCTGATGAAATAGAAGTGCCACATCAGGGCCTGATGAGGGTCTGATTCGGATTCCACAACAGATGAAAAAAATTTGTTTTAAAGAAGATTTGAACCAACGACCTTCTAATCAGTAGGCAAACCC
>JABFPJ010001191.1:0-27839 GCA_022817425.1 Gryon sp. ZL-2020 | reverse complement strand
GGTGGGGGTTATGAGTGCAGGGAGGTCATGAGTGGTGGTTCATGAGTAGGGTCATAGAGGAGGTCATTGGGAGGGGAGTCATAAGATTAATCAAATCTCGTAGTAAATTGTTGAAAAACCTTTTCTTTACATGCAAATGGTACATTAAGTGTTAGTAAATCAGTTCTAAGTTCACGTTATAATAATGTGTTTCTAAGAACAAATTTGTGGAGCAGATATTGGGAACAACGATAGTCAATCCTGTTATACACTATAATTATCAAGAAATTATATCTTCGTTTAGGAACTGTTAATCAGTTTAGGGCATTATACTGGGATGTGATGTGTTTACAAAACGTACACAAACATTCATTGCTTTCTTTAATGCGCACCAACCAGCTTTTCATGGATGTTTGACATCAACAGACAACAGTAGTCTATCTTGCGGGAAATCAAAGATGAGATCAACTTTTTCTTCAGTCAACTTTTGATCAATCAGTAGGCCAAGATTACGTGCAGTTGAGATGTAATCGAAATTACCACCAGCAACCTGTAATTTCGGAAATCCATAATTCATTTCACAGATGTACCGACTGGATCCAAGAATCATTGCCTTAACTTTTCTCTCATTTAGATCTGATTATCCAGGCATTCCTGGTACATTTCATGAATATCCTTTTGAACCCTTGTAGACCATTTAATACCTTTGTTGATTTACAATGCAACTAGATTTGGCTATTTTCAGCATATAGAAAATATTTACAATATGTCAAATTAGCGGATATATCATTGATTGAAATGGAAACAGTAGTGGATACAGAACTAAGTCTTGTGGTACTCGAGATGAAATGGTATTCCCAAGTTTGACCTGAATCAGTTGGTTACAGTCTCGTCACAACCCAAATTGCTAAGTTTTCTCAGTAGTACATCATGGTTGTACATATTATGATCTCTGTTCAGATTATTTTCATCTTATTCCAAAAATAAATCTGCTTGTGCAGATTTATTAGATAGAAATCTGTTAAATTTTAAGAGGATTTCTCTTATAGATAATTTTCCAAGTGTTTAGCTGAAACATATTATAAACTATTGTAAGTGAAAAATTTCATAGTTTTTTTCTAATTGAAATTATGAGACTGCTTAATTATAATTATGTTTTTATTCAATTAAACAATTATCAACTGATTTGTAATCCTTAAATTATACTAATGTATAATTTTCATTATTAATTTTATTTATTATTTTCAGTCATTAGTTCCATAAATTATGTATGAATTTGAGTTTAGTTTGATCAATTTAAACAGATTAATAAGTATATTATGAAGTATGTATAATTGAATTATTTTCATTATAATTTTAATGGAATAAAGAAAGTAATTTGCAAATTAATGACATTCGATTTAGGGGGTCTCATGTTTATCGAAATCACACAAGTTTTTTTTGTTCCCAAACATTAGTCCAGTCAAATTCTTCCCTTGGGATCAAAGTCATTTGGCGATTCCACGACAATTTTGGAGCGAGCAAATGCGACCTTGTCCTTGGAGATAATTTCTGCTTGTTATCGGACGTCTGCACTGATATAATCGGTTGAAATCTAGCGTGATTAACGATGAATTGCTGATAGTTCGTTTTAAATTGTCAAATAGAACTGTATGCTGTGCGTACTTCTACGTACTTGAGTACAAAATTTGAACCTTTAAAAAAAGGTTTAAAAGGTTTCTGCTTATGAATTTGAGTTTGCTGAATCCCACACTGATGTGAAAATGGACATTCTAACAAAGGACAGCTGTCAAAATGATTTTTAAAATATTTATTTTCACTAAAAATCGTGATTTTAACACTACTTACTATATACTTTTTTTTATTTCGGACTTCCAATTAAAAGTTTTGGTAATCGTGAAATATGCTATTTCCCCTAAGGGATGGGGGAAGTTGCAATACGTCATTTCTGAAGGATTTTTTGCGCTGATGACGAATATGCAAGAACATTTTTTGGTCGACTAATCCTACCCAATTATTTGCAAAAATAGGATTAAAAATAAATAGGTGAAATGAATTTTTTTATTTCTAATATTGTAATTGGATATCAAACAAATTAAAAAATTATTTACTATTCAGATTATAGAAAAATATCTTAAGATAAGAAAAAGTAATTTAGTTTGTCTATAAAAATTATTCGAATTATTTTCATCTTATTATCTGAACATTTAGTACTATAAAATGGAAACTTAATTTGCAAATGTTGGTAGTAAAGTAAAGGTTTGCTCTGAAATAGTCCAAGTACAACATTCATCACTTGACAAAAGAGACGAAACTTCACTTGGTAAAGACGAAAGAGACTGGAATAAAATGTCATTGAAGCAGTCCTTGACAGAGGAATTTCAGAGTAAAATGAACAGGAGAAATGCATTGCTTCTTATAGATTTATTTGAGGAAGCATTTGTATTTAATAAAATAACATATTCGATAAGTTCTATAAGCAATTTTATATGACTTTATACTTGTATGAAAATTAAATTATACATTTTTATTTATTTATAATCATTCCGCGGTTAAAGAGACATTTCAGTCAGAATAGTGTAAAAAATAAAAAGATAAGATATTGTTTGCAGAATTATTATAAACAGCGCATTTCAAAGAATGATTCTGATATCTGAATGACGTCTAAGAAGAAAAATATGAATCATGCGAAATCTGGGCGCATTTGTGTGCGATTGCTATGACATTGTGTGAAAGTAAAAGCAAGGATAGTTCATTAGCGTTGTTATGTTTCTAGGGTCAAGCGTCGCTAATAAGAGCGACGTAGCAGCATTGCGGCGTCAACTTAGTGTCGATTATATTTATGAACGCTGACAAAGTAAGAAAACGTGACCAAGAAGCTACGCGGCGTCCGGCCGGCCACCCGTGACCATTTGGCCTTGTCCTTGTACGACGTCGTGACACCAGTAGCCGCAACAGTCAGCTAACTACTCATCCAACCTTCCTACGCCAGATACACATTACACGTTATTCTCACACACTCATCGCGCATGTATTTATTACACGTGAATCAAGTTATGCGTACTAAAAAATTTATTCAATGTGCTTTACCTCAACAAAATCAATTTAATCTACATTGTAGGCATGGAAAAGATATGAACATTTATTCAAATAATGTTTTGTGTTTTTTAACCGAAATACAATAATTTCTAATCACATTGTAAACAAATGTGAAAGATTATTTTTACTTGTTTTTCAGAATGATTATGTATAGAGAAGAATTATTATAAATAATATAAAAAATGATTAGTCTGTTGTATATTATGCATATATTTAATAAAGCTACTTTTAGATAAGAAGAATATAGCAATTTTGATATATAAATTGAAATCTAAAAATATATTTTATTCTAAACTCGCGACAATTATAAGGTCATACTCATCATCACAAAGCAATGTTGAAAATAGACAAAAATCGAGATGATTATATGCGACAACTTATTATTTAGTACAATATATGCTTGTTTGAGTATCACGGAAAATCGACCGGGCTGATTTCAACAAAATTTTGAGAGCATTTATAGCGATATTACTGCAGTTTAACATAGGATATATAAATTTACGTTCAAGTAGAACAAACAATTTTTTGTGTCATAGGGATATCATAGGGATGCCATAGAGATGTCATAGGGAAATATGAAATTCATAGGCCGTGATAGGGACATCATAAAAAAGCAACTTAATAAGATTTTGAGATTTTTATTAGAGACCAGTGAAAATGCACGAAAGATACGAAAGTGCACTATTATTTTCAATTGGCCATAACATCGCCATTTGTTTATCCAAATGGACCATTCTTTTTTTCATTTTATTCAGAAAACAATGAATTTCAAGCATCTAACAAAAAAATCAGGAGTTTTGAGGGCAACTTTTCTTGCTGTAATCATCCAAAGTCATTGAAATGTACGACGAAATTTTTTTTTTATTTGGCTCTGATTTACAATAACAAAAACCGAATTTCTGCAAATTTGCTAGACAATATATTTTAGAGAATATCATAACCTTTCATTAAAAAAAACTTGACTGAGTTTTGTTTGACTGAGATGGCCTTTTTCCCGCCAGTGTAGTTACGATTGTTATGAAATACAAATTGTATTCCATTCTTCTACCGGTAACGTCGTTTTACAAAGTTTTCGTTTGAGTGTATGACTGGATGTATATATTTAACTTAGTTCAAAATATCATACCAAATATTCGTCAAGGTAACACAGACGACTCTGAAAACTTTTATATCGCAACGAAGTATTTCGCGAATTCATTTAGTAATGTGATTACAATGATTTCGTAATTTGAGTTTAATTTTACGTAATTGAACTAAATGCGTTCGAAAACATGTTTGTTCGAATTGTGATGGAATAAATACGTTTAATGATTGCTAACAATACAATCAAAGTTTAACGTAAAATTGGTCATAGTTTATTAGATTGCATTAAATATTCAAGTATGAAAAAGCAATTTAATATTATTAAAATTATTGAAAGTAAATTAAACAATATTACTTACAATATAAAAAAAAAGATTAATAAATGAATACTATATATAAGATATTAAAATAATAAATATGAAAAATTAACAAAAGAGACAGCATTACATTATGTCGTTGCTAATACACAAACTAACAAAGCAATTTATGTTAAATATTCACAATAAACGAAATAATGAAGGATTGCATGTCATTGATATTCAAAGAATGGAATTACATAATTTTATTGCTAGCTCGTTAACAACAAAATAATAAACTACACATGTTTTAGTGTATATTTATTCGAAATATTAACATACCATATTAATAAAATACAGTATTAACATATACAAATACATCTAAAATGAATTTAAATATGTAAACTGTAATATATTGCATTTTTATGTACTAAACAATTTTCAGCCCAACTCTGATGCCTTAACTTCATGATCAGCGTTTAAACGTAATATTTCGCGATATTGGCTCATGAAAGATTTAATTTATTTTAGAGGAATCAACTTGCCGGGTTAAATATTATTTTGTTATTTGCTAAATATATTTTATATTTAATAATTATTTTAATAAATTATGCAAATTTTGTCGTCATTTTTTTCCTTTTTTGTAACTGAAACAAGTAGAAAAAAACTTCTAAATTAGTATTTATTTTTAAAACTCGACGAAACTGTTTTCAAGTAAACCAGCTTTATTTTGTATTGTGTATATTGCAAAGAGAAATAAAAATGACGAAAATAGGGAACGCAGCGATAATGGATGACCAACTGCCAAAGATATGCAACTTTAGCGAGTACGTGCGTCATTGTTCCAGAGCTCAGAACTTGAAAGTCAATTGGGTGACTCTACTCTGATTTGACCTTCATTATTAACTTATTATTTTTAGACGATTAATTTACATTTGAACCCAATCATACAATGCATAAAAGCAGATATTTAACACGGAATATGAAACAAAAATTAGTATTGGAACTAATTACGCGTTACATGACAAAGAAAATTTTTTATTTTTTCAGTTAATTTTCGAATGTGTAAATGTATCAAAGTATTATATTAATTGTTTAAAAAAGTTAAATTTAAACAAAATTTGGCAATTAATATGCATTGAGGAAACAGGAAAGACGTATCCACATGTATTTCTTGTCATATACGAGTTTCAATTGTGGAAAGTACATTTTTTTGTATTTCCAAATTGTTCTTTTTATAATAGTATATTTTTATGCAATTTCTAGTTAATTTGACCATAAGTGAAACAAAGATTTCTGAATTACATTTGGTCATGTTTTTCTATTTCTTATATTAAAATAACAATTTAAAATCAGAACTATTTAAAATTGTATTTATAAACCTTAAGATGCGTTTTCACTACTTGCAGTCGTTGATTTACAAATTCAAGTCAATTGAATTATTGATTTCAGTAAAGCGGTTCCCACACCCTTATTAAACTTTGTTTTTTACAAATATATTTCATTTATAGATATAGATATAAACAATCCTTTTTTAATATTTAAATCCAAAATGAAATACATACGAAGTCTGAAAGTCGTTTTTCATTCATTTATCAACATAATAAGACGACAGATAGTTTATTCAATGTCCACTCAGTCTGGAATCAACAAGTTGTGAATGATTTATCATATAAAAAACCTTCTGTTTGTGGTAATTTGACAGCATTTTCCCAGTTAGTAATATATTTGACGATAAAACTCACGCGTGTGCCATTAAAGTGGTACGTTCAGCATGTACAAAGACACGAGCCATCCGGCGACCTTGTATCTGTCCGGCGTCTTTGAACGAACGACGTCAAACCGACGCATTGTTTACCGTTGTCTACGCTGCATTTTCGCAGTGTTCAATAAGATTTCCCCGGAGTCGCGTGATGTCTTTCAATTGATCAAATAAATAATTATACAATACATAAAATGCACATTCATCGCTTTGAACTGCACGTGTAAAAGTCATACTACACATTTAACTGAGAGGCTGCGAGTATTTCCGCATATTATTGCAAATATAAGCAATGTGCAAGATTTCTTTTCTTTGACGGCTAAAACATGTTTTATGTGAGAAAAAAAATATATGCTTTTGATTCAGTAAGAAAACTCATTCAATTTTTTCGAAAAATACATTTTCAAAAAATTTGATTTTACTTTTTGCAAATCAGATGTACACAAAAGCTTTTGCCGTAAAAGTCACAGACTTTGTGTATAGTAAGAAAATTGGCGCTCAGAACCTTTTGTTTTTTGTTGGATTCTGGAAATTCATTGTTTTCCATGTTGTCTTTTTTTATACAAAATAAACTATTTTTTTAAATATTTTTTTTTTTATATTTTTGTCCATATGGTTTTTAAGGATTAATTTTTTAGCCTTCTAACGATTTAACACTCTTTGTAATAATAAAACTTAAACAATAACTATGTAATATATAAAATATGTTTTAAAGTTCACTAAAAATGATTTCACTTAGCTATTAATTAAATTTGATAAGTATTTATAAATAAAGCCATATTTGAAGAGTTATAAGTAAATCTAATAATAGTTTAGCTTCATCGATCAAATCGGACCAAAGAAAAATGTCTTATCAATACTGTAATACGATACGAAATATGGTCAAACTAGACTCGTATTCAAGTTTATCTACTCTCAGAACTAAATTTAAATGAAATTGAAACTCACAAAATGAAGTATACCTTTCAATACTTGCACCAAGTCGCAGACACTTGAGATAAATGGTCTATTCGCGTCATTTCTGTCTAATCAAAAACCGTTGATATAGCCATTAATCTGAAAGCCAAAAAACAACAAATATTGCTTCGCTTCGCAACTCAAATTAAAATATAGCATTCAATATTTCTATATTTTATAGTTTACATAACAAAAAAATTAATAATGCCGATAAATTATTTTTAATTACTGAATTTTCAAATAAAATGAACTTTTTCATAATATTCAAGATTAATATTTTTGAATGCTCAGTTTTCTGAACCATTAAATAAGAAGTTGTTTTTATTCGTCTTAATGATTGATGAATCTGTCTTTGTGTGATGCACCGGTTGAACTTGACAATTTTTTTTATTTGTACGGATGTGTAGCGTTTATAATTGTTAATGAGATCATCACAGCTTCTCAAAAATTATAAATTCAAAAATAAGAATGCCAAGTTCCTTGAGTTGACGAAGGCCGTCCAGTAACGACGGAAAATTATGTAAATATGTCGAATTTTATCTAGACAAATAGCTTAACACTATCTTGTTTATTTAGGCGATTTCTAAAAATTCAGAGTCATTTTATGAAGGATATCAGTCGTTATTTTCTAACCAAGTTTCAATTACTGCGCATTTATTTTTATTTTATTCAATTACACTACATACGAATGTTAATTTAACCCTGCAAACACAACAATACGCAAATGATTTGATCAAAGTTTGCGTTGTGCTGTGTCCGCACATTTGAGCAAATTTTGACAAAATTTGTGATTATTTTTTTATTTATACATAGAGAAAAGTAAATAGTCAAATTAACTATTTAAATAATCAAAATATTTAATTAGTTATTAATTTTTAGGTAGGCAAAACCACTGTCAAATATTCATATTGGCTATTCATTTGTCTCATTATAATCATTTATACATTTTCAAGATCTCAAATTTTATCAAAATGTGCTCTAAATTAAGGGTGCAGCGCAGCTAAACATTTTATCAAATTATTTGAGCAAATATTTTATCAAATTGTTTTGATAACAATTTGAGGGCAAGTTTCCATTTAACCCTTTTTCCCTGAAATTATTTAATTCAATTTGCATTGTTTGAAAATAAATTTTACTTTTAATTAAGTAATCAAATATCAGAGAATATATTTGACTATTTCATCAAAGATTGTTAATAGGCAATATTTAGTGAAACAAATTTTCTTAACAAATATACTAGACTTTTCAGCTTTCATGGTTACTTTTAAGTGCTTATAATGAAATTGGAGTATTAATGATGAACTGTGATCGTTTACTATGAACTTTATGAAAATATGTTGAATATATATGTATTACTGTTATTTTTTTAGCATTCACTTAATGATACCCAAAGGTTGAGCATATACATTATTTTTATAATATTTATATACTCAATATTAAAATTTAAATAATTTTTATTTGAGAGATTTTAAATTTTTGAACATTTTTGAAAAGATTTGAAAATTTAAATAATTTTGTTGTGAGATTTATGATGATATATTGAAAATTTATACTCAATTTGGTAATTCATAAAAAATAATAGTTTTCTTGTGAATAGTTAACTTGTGAATACATGATAAGCGTTTCCAAATATCAAAGAATTGTTCACCTACAACATAATACTGAACTGGTGCGTTTTTAAATTGTATCTTTTTTTATGTATTGAGAAATCCAAAAAAATACAACGACGTTTTTTTGTCGAACTTCGTTTTCGTTAATCCTAAATAGCAAAAAATATTTGCACAACATTTTTTTTAGTTCTAATTGCAGAAGAACAGGGTTAAATTACTATTTTTGAATACTATGAGATTATGTGTCTTAACATGGATTATTTCTCCCTCAAATAACAAAAAAGTTACTAAAATATTCAGAGAAATATATGAAATATACAAAATTTCACTAAAATAGAATTCGAATGATCTTTTAATCAACTCATACGGAACAGTAACTTCACAAAACGTAAAAAAACAAATGATAAACTTTTAGAATATCAATTGAACGTTGATAACAATACCATTCATTTTTCAATGTTGAGATGTTTATTGAAATTATATAACATAAATCTGAGGGAATTAAAAACTACATCAGATAAGTATATAGACATTTCATATACACTTACTTGGTTTTTCCTTTCAGAAAATAAAAAGATTGTTTTTATGATTGATAATTAAAGAATTAGTCAATAACCGCCTGTCGACATTCAGAGTGGCTATTTCAGCGATTATATATTAATACACTGAGTTCATCCGCTGATATAACATAGGGTGTTCAAAAAAAGAAACTTACCAACATAAGTATGCCGTATTTATACCTAAATTTTAATATCTTTCACATTACAAGTGAGCAATCATTATTTATTTATACTCATATACATCATTTGCTACTCATTTATTTTTAACGCATATTCACAATTATACAATTCTAATGTACAATCATCTAAACGACATAAAAAACTTGTACTGTTGGTGAGGTTAATGACCCATTATAATAACTACGTTCTCGCAATTATCGTGGACGAGTTATTTTAAAACACGAATAAGATATCAATCAAGCTAGCGTAATCATTCATTGCATATCGTATTTGACTCTATGATTTAATCTTGATAAAATGGTGGAAAGTTTAAACACAGCGAAGATAAAAAGTCTTTTCTTGGGATAATGTTATTTGATTCCGACGGCTGTGTTTCAATCTTTATACAATTAGTGGATGGTTATTTTTTGTCCAGAGACCTTGTTGAGATATTTTTGATTACCAGTTGCGTTGCGTAATTCAGGGTCGCTCGAATCAACAACCAAGATCCAACACCGATACCCGTCAAACTGTTATTGAAGAATGTTCAAATATTTTTCAAGGAACACTACTTCGCTCGAGAATTTAGTCGCACAGGAGAAACAATAAATACTATTAATATAATTATTAAGTTATATCTGTTTGGATTATGAGCGCAGAAATGTATGAAAAAGTACAGGAAAAAAGTCATTGAATGCAAAGGTTGGCTTCTGGTCCTCCATAGGTTAAACAGTTCTTAACACATCTTTTTAAAGAATTAATAAATAATTTATTCATTATTTCTTACTAATTATTTGGTCCGCAATTATTTTGTCATTACATATTTTGTGTAGAGATTTTGAAAGGATAACTTGGGCAGCAACATTGTTGTGCACATCTTTAAATTAAAATGAATAATAATTAATTGCAGCAAGATGTTAACTATCCTAAACCATCAAGATATTAAGGGCGCAGCAGTGTGAATCCGTTAACTTGTAAGCAGATGTTTTCCGAGACCATATATTGTTTATTACATACTAAGGGCAGGTGTTTTGATGACACAGTTTGAAAGAAAATAAAATGTTCTGAAAAAAAAGACTGCACTTAATTTTGAATTTTTTAAGATAATCTTTTCTAATTTCCTTATTAAATGACTAGTAAATTGAAGTACTGACGTGATGTTACAATTAATTGAATTTTAATCATATTTTAATTGTTTGATTTTAATTAAAAATTAAATTTAATTAAAGATTACAACTTTTGGTTTTCACTAAAAGAATTGAACTATGATTTCAAAATTAAAAAAAATACTAACATAAAGCTTCATTAATATATTATGATCTTTGCGATTCCTCTAGTTAACCTGATTACATTTTAATATTTGCAAATCGAAAGCCTTGTTTTGCCATGCATTATTTAACGTTAATTTCAATTAAGTCTTTAACGTAGACAATTTTTTATATCAGCTATGTGTTGAAACATAGTTGCGAATTGTTTTTGAGACTTTACAAAATTATCAAGTTTTATATCCTTTAACACAGTCAAATAATCTTATGCACAAGCAAAATAAAAACTTAATATTTTTTACTAGTAGATATGGTAATGTGACGATATATGTTTTCAGGGCAGCAATAATATCATACGGAAGAAAATATATTTCATAATATAAATATAAAATATATGTAAAATATATGCACATATATTTGTTATATTAAGAATTTTACAGAAAAACTTCTTTTAGCGTACTCAAAAATTGACAAAAAAAATAGAATTGATAAGCACACTCTCAGGACAAATTTTGCCTTTGTAGAAAGGGAATTTTGTTTTGTATCAGAAATCAATGGTGAACAATAAAAGTAAGCCTTGTGACACATTTATATAATGGTCATAAAAAAAGCGTTACTTTTTTTGAATCAAAGAAAGTGCCAATTTTCACATGGTTATAACTTTACGAAAAATCAATGAAAATGAACGATCTTTTTTTTTAATTGAAAATCAATCCTTCCTCTTTCGATGCCTGAGAAGGTATTTATTTCTCTTAAACTCCTTACACCCCTTGTAAACAAAACAAAATAAACATAAAAATGAATTTACTTTAAATGCATTTTTTACAAACGCCTCTTCATAAAATCTATTTTTCGTGTAAAAATTTAGTTCATTTTGATAAATTTTTAATTACATGCAACGAGAAACGATGAAAATAATTGTTTTCACATATGTAAATTTTAATGTCAAGAAAAAATCCAATGATTAAAATTAGTCTATTTCATTTTGTTATAACATTGCAAATATCCATTTAATTTAGACTTTTTCTCTGCTAATAATAAAAGTACTGTATAAAAAAAGTACCGTTTTCCAAACTTGGGTCGTGTATATCATTGTACCAGTTATTGCGATACCGCACCTGTTCGAAAACACGATACCGAGTACAGTCAATCGGTACTTGGCCACTACTAATCCCGCAGTAATTTCTCACCTGGAATACTGTATACATTTGTGCAAATTTAATATTAAACATATTCTCATTACATTAAGTTTTGCAAAATATAACTGGACTATGTAATGTTATTTCTCGCCCATCTGGGAATAGTTTATAATAAAAATATGTCGATAAACAACGTGCAATACGATTTCGCGTATAATAATATTTGAATATTAGAACGAATATAGATTGTCAATAATAATATATAAAGTGAGTTTGACTTGTCACGAGACATCTGAAAGCCTATCTAACGCCGCTGAATGACAAAGAATGAGAGTGAAGGGAGCCATAAACTCGGTGACCCTGGGTACTAGACGACATTCATGATATTTTATAGCGTCGTCTCATTCGACCGGATGATGACCGGATTCCCGGCAGACATCACCCGTGCTGTCTGTCAGGAAACTTAGTTATTGACTATTAATTGCGAATAAATTAGTAAACATTGTCTTTAAAAGTCATTTGTTATTTTTCGCAAATTGTAATATTAAAATGGAATTAAAAGATACAAAGCAAGAAATCCATTTTACTTTTATATGATTACAATGATCGTACTTTATAGTTAAAAGTCATCAAAGTGTTTCTGCGATGTTAAACTACAAACAAAACAGTACTCTGTTCGGTCGAATAAAATTGGTCGTTAGACTGGTGTTATCCCGATAATTCAGAGAACCGATGAAATTCAAGGACACGTAAAATAATCAATTCAGACATTCGAAGGCACACTGATTTCATATACATCAAGGCTACAGAAGTTAAAAAGGAGTATATCATATGTTAAATCTGCATATAACAATACTTTCATATCTTTTCATTATTATATTTATTTTAGCATCGTTGTAAGCGTCATAAAGATAATGTATATGAAATTGGTCACGGACGAAATTATGTTTCAACAAGTTATATATCAAAGTATATATTTGATTATATTGACTATATCTTTAAATATATCAATAAACACAAAATATTTCTAGTAAAACTCGATCGGGTTGCAATATGGTTGTAACGCCAGGCATTCGTCTGAGCTGATAAGGCGATGTTGCCCTATCGGGCCCAGACCAATGCCTGGCGTTACATCCATATTGCAGTGCGATCGACTTTTTATTTGAGATTTCTTTTTATACCCGTGTGAGGAAGTATTTTAAGTTCCTTCACGCGCAATTTTAAATGCGATGTTTCATTTAAATTCAAAAGGGCAAACCACACTTTTTAATCATAATAAATTTTTTTATAATGCAAACATACTAAAAACTATTTTAATATTATTAAATAAAAACTTTTTACTTATTAAACAAACTTTTCTTTGCAAAGTATTCATATTAACTTGATAAAAAATTGATGACCGAACAAAATTTGTGTTATTACTAATCATTTTTATAAACTAAATCAAAAACAAAAGTGGTATATGTAGCAAAAAAAACGCGATATGAGTTGCGAATTGGAAGTAAATAAATGAGCGACGTGCACAGCATGTTTGATTGTATTCCCGTGGTGTACATGATTTTACTCTCCAAGATGTAAGCTTTTACGTTTTCTTAGTGGCAACAAATGGCGCGAGATTTGAAGGGCAAGCGTGGGCTGAGGACAAACAAAAATGTTTGCGATCATACCAAATCACACTCATTTAAATGTCAATGGCATCTAAAAATATAACACCGTTCGTCATGCGTACGTCCGGTTGCCGGAACGTATTGACGGTATTAACACAATTGAGACAAATGTCCGCAATTAAATATAGCGACGAAATCTTACGTCTTCATTCTTGATCGTTTCACTTGAAAATCAATAAAAAAAAGGCATGCAAAAATAACTTTAATGCTTTTGCATTAGCAAATAGTTTGCAATATCTGAATAGAATACACATAAAGAGGGAAACAACTTGAACATTCAAAAATAACAATGAAATGTTTTTAAACAAGGATAAATTGACGATTATCTAAATATTCGCGACGCGACGAGACGTTATTATCAAAGTAAATCAATGATGTTTTATTGATCTTTAAATTATATATAAAAAATAATCATAATTTAATAAAATGTTATTGTTAAATTTTCTACTCAAAACATGTAAGAAAATTCAAAAAATTGTAAGAGAAAAGCTATTTGAAAATTCGTTACATTATTTGTAGTCAAATTAAAATTATCTTTGCAAAAGTGTACGGATCGAAAAAATTGCGTATTGTTCGAAACTAGAAGATTTCACATTTAAGCGATATTTCGCAAAACAAATGGGATTATAAATGTTGTCTGAGATTGGAGGAGGCAACTGGTTAATCGCTGCAAGAGAGTGAAAAGTGACGCGATGTCCTATTATTTGTGCGATGAAATGTAGAGAGGAGTTAACGTAAAGTAAAAGTAATCTCTTTACTTTCTCTTGCACTGTTATCGCGACAAGGCAGCCAGCACTGAGAGCCGACGAACGCGCGAACTGAAATCAACGCGCGATCAGAATCTTTCGCGACGAAACGCGATGAAGCGCACGACCTGAATAACGTCAAGTTTCTCTTTGCCGTAGGCTTCCTAGTTGCCTAAGCACTATTAGACTGACGAATAAATTAATTTATTAGACATGCTTAACTTTATTTTCAGATGCCATTTGAATTCCTTCTCTCACTATTTTCTCTTAAATGAGAGAGAAAATAAAGCACGCAAAAACCTATAGATAACTACCTGTTTTTTATGATTACTTATCAAGAAAGTTCTCGCATTTTAATATTATTTCTCAATAACTTATAATTCCACATATGATCACATTTCGTATTGCAATTTAATTAAAATAATATAATACAATATAATTCGATATAATCAAAGCAAAAGTGATTTCAACCATTTCACCATATAAATCGGCGATTATTAGATTGGATGTATTTTTGATCGAGAATTGTTATTGATTGTCAAATTATATGCCTTCTATAATTTGGATCTGATTTGAAAATTTTTTCGTGTATATAAATTGAAAGAATTATAAGATTAACTGGAATTTCTCTTCTGCGCCAATCAATAATAATCAGAATTGAGAGTTGCTCTATGATTAGCAAATTGTCATTCTCCAATCGCCCACATGGTGGCAAGAAATTCGAAAGTTATCAACGTTTGCGGGTCCACGTTATCTCACGCTTTCTCAAGATGGTCGGTACACCCGTTTATAAACCTCATTTTACAATTATGGATGATATAAAAACTACATAAGTAGATCACATTTGTTCATTTTTCATTGTTAATATTAGAATAAAAATCAATACTTCTTATCTTGCCAATTTTTGGAATCAATAAAAAAATTATGCACTGACAATCATAAAACCTGAAAATGTACAATTTTCAATTGAATTATTACTGTTTTTAATAGTATTCTGAATCCATCGGCAAAAAATCATCAAATTTTACTGTTAAAAACAATAATTTATGAAGAAAATAACGTAAATATTTACTAAAATAACTTTCATTTTTACTGTTTTTCACAGCAAAATTGATAATTTTTTGCCGATGGATTCAGAATGCTATTAAAAAGAGTAAAAATTCAAGTTCTATGATTGTCAGTGTGTCAATCGATTTATTCCTAAAAGTGAAAGAATTAAAACATGGGATAGGAAATTAGTGATTTCTTAATGGCATTAGGACTGCCATCCTAATGGTAATTTGTGAAATTGTCAATGTTTAACTGATGAAAATTATAACGAAATATTTAAAAATTACCGTTAACACAAGTATGTAACAAAAATCATTTGTCGACTTTTTATTCAAATACTTCACAACGTCAAGGTTGCTGTCAGTCGTAAATTTTTACGAGGTCGCGATATATGAATTTTTTTACAATGCTTATCAATATAGCATGCTACAAGGTCGGCGTTTATCTCTCGTTGGTAACCGTTGTGTGTCATTACGTATCGCAACACTATCAGCGCCAACAATATTTCGCTCTTCGACTTGTATAGAAGACAACGAAAAATTATCATAACAAAAAAAAAGCCGATAAAAAAGACGAAAGACAGTGCAACAGCCACGGCAATATCGCGTTATTTTTTCCATCCACAATCTTCAGCTCTCAAACTCTCTTTGCCCTCGAAACCTTTCAAAACGTCTGCGCCGGACAAGAAGTCTGTTAGTGCACGACTAGGAAGATGAGAAGAGTTTCTCATAGACACTCTCTCCTCTACACATAGGTCGTTAGGTCATCAACTATGATCACATTTCGTAAAATAACGATTTAAAACGATTATAAAATGTCAACTTTGAAATTGTGAAATTACTTTCTGCAAAACAAATCATGTGAGATTACAAAAATCTAACATTTCTCTCCATAAAATTGTTATATATCTTTTAATATATATTTATTATATATGACTATATATATTACTATATTATTACTATATATACATATTATTAGTAGATATGCATTGAACTTTTTTTGGATATAAATTATAATGATTTTGAATATATGTTATATAAAACTTGTAATAAAATATTTTTAAAAATAACAACTATATTGTTTATTAACACCAATAAATGTTCTAAATCATTTATTTAATATGAAAAATGATACAACATGTTATATTTATTTGTATTATTTACAGTATTTTTTCTTTGTTGTCCTGCTTATCTTAATAAACGATCCTTATATACTTAAAATTAAAAAAACACATTTTTTATTATTTGCTTACTCTGCACTAACAAGATACGCAATTATAAAGTTAAAAACTTTTGCTTCACACTATGAAATAATTAAGTCTTTTAACAGATTAAACTACAAATAACATAACACTAACAACGATTACCATAGTAATTATAATCTGGTATTTTGTTCTGGTTTTTAATCTGTATTAATTCTGGTTTTTTGTCCAATGTGTCTTAATGATTTTAGTAATTTTGTAATATTTAAACAAAAAATTGTGTTAACATAATTAGCTAATCTTTTTCAATTATTTATTTAAAAAATGCAAAATATGATTTTGTTTGTTAAAATATTTATTGACCGAATTTTTATGTTTAAATAACTTAATATAAGATATAAAAATATTTGATTATTTTGCAACATAATAGTAATTTGCTACAGGAAGTCTCTTCGTAAGTATTTCAATATTGCGTGATGAGGTTTCTTCAAATTAACCACACTAACCACAGAACAAATTTCTCTTGTTCAATGATTTTATTAGTAGCAATAGACGAAATTCTTTTTTTCAGGAAGCGAATACATGTCCATTATTGTTTCGTAATCGAATTGCTCAACAACGAATTGCTTTAGAAGGAAAGCTTTCTTTAACATCTAACTTGATTTGAGTTCGTTCGCTCGATAGAATTGAAATTCCTCGTCACGAAAATGAAATCGGAAAAATAGCGAAAGTAAACAACCTACGCTCTACAATTGGGAATATTGTTTGTGATAATAAAATTAATACAACTCTGACATGAACTAATGAGGTTGTATGTAGCGATCGGCAAACTCAACACTGTATTATTCACTGCGACTTCAAACATGGAAGCTAGAGAGTGAAACATAGTGAAACCGAAAGTTCTTTGCGCTCTACTTTCTTTTATGACAGTGCAATTAATCGTTTCGTCCTTTTAACGATACAGACAAAGAATCAATAATATGCACGAATAACATATTACTTCATTACTTTAATCTATAAATGATAAATTATAATAATTATTAATACATTTATTAAAATTAATCATTTTAATTATGGTTTGAATAAAAATGGCTGAAAAAAGATAGAGAAATAGAACTTGCATAAAATGGTAACACGGTAAATGTTATAATGAATCAAGTATATACGTAGTATTAAAGAATCTTTGGTTGACTAATAACCGCGTATAGATCGTTGCACTAATCAGGAAATGGAATTAACGACTGACAAAGAAAATTGCATGTTTTCTCGCGATTGCAGAAAGAGTGCCAGATTAGGTCTTTTTGTAACGAAAACGAGCATAAATCGAAAATGTGATGTATATTAACAAGTTCCTTTTTAACGATCTTAATAAGTTAGATTTAATATCAATATATCTTTAATCAGGGAAACAGCGAACAGAAGTACAGTCGTTTTCTCAAACAGTTTTTAATATTACTTTTCAACAGATAATATCATAAAAAATATGTAAATATAGTAAAATCTAACTTATTTCATAAGATTAATTATTTTCGTTTTTATAGCCTTTTTTTATAATAAACAGTGTTTCACCGATTCAAGTAAAGGTTCAGTAAATAATAAATAAATAATTGAACAAAATAACTCAACACTGAGTACGTATGATACTTAAAATAATAATGAAATAAAATGTGAAAGTGGTATAAATAATTCTATAGAAAAATAAGAAAAATGTATTATACATATGTCATAGATATTTAATTTCTGTTTAATTTTTACATGTTATATAAGAAATATAGTTTGTGTACATAAATTATGTTACCTTTGCGGACATCAATATAAAATATAATTTTATATTCTAAATATATGCTATATTTCCATAATTTATATAAATTATATATATTTTTATATGTTTCAAATCTAAATAAAATATATATTTTGAGTTGTTCATACAAAATATATAAAACAATACAACAATTTAAATTACATTCAACACCGCTGAAGTTTTAAGGTTGTTTTCCATGTATTTTCCGTACACGAGGGTTTGCTTGAGAGAAAAAGTAGATTGCAAAAAAATTATATAAAACGACATTTGAGCTATGTTCAAAGGATAATTTTCTGCATTTAATTCAACAACATCAAATTGCGACAGTTATCGTGAAAAACGCCAATTATTACACAATAATTCTTAAATAAATAAAAGTGTTACTTATAGTTATAAACTGCGCCACTTAGACTTTCTCCGATCAGCACGCGTAATTAAGTAAAGCGAGATATAGTTTGTTATGCGAAATCATATTGCTTTCGAAATGAATATATCTATGTACATTGACTTTTGTTGCGTTGAGTACTGCGCCGCCTACATTGTATATAGCATTTTTAAACGAAAATAAAACTCGTTGTTGAAAATGACATTGCTAAATACAAACTCTCTCATCGCAGACAACAAACGAAATCCATTTAGACACAAAGTAAATAAATATCGTATCTGTGTTTTATTTGTGTTGTTTGATATTACATAATTTTAAACAAAATAAATCGATTAACATACTTTTAAATCTACACAAACGTACTTTAATCTACGTACTTTGTTTAGAACGCGTAATGACACTTCTTATCCAAGCATGAAGTAAATAAATTACAAAAAGCCACGCACTTTCTCCGTCTCAAAAGTAAAAGTGTTTCTTTTACTCCAACCATAATTCTATGGAGTGTCTATTTCAGGGCTTGGTCTACTTTTAAATAGATACACGTCATCTTAATTTTTTGTTGACTTCAATCAAGCATTGGACTTATTACTTTCTCTTAAAACAATAATTTGCATATTATTTAATCTCTCTAAAATCACTCAAATATGGCTCATTTTTTATTTTTTTTTTTTTTTAGTGTCCCATCTTCTTTTGCTCAGTGTATTTATATTTATTATAATAAATGAAAATATCTTTAATTTATATCATAATAAAGTTTTTCTAACCTGCTTTTACAGTTACAGTATAAATTGAATTACAATTATTTTCAAATGATATGACGAAAAATTAAAAGTTTTTATAAAAATCATCTAACATTTGCAAACATGCGTTTTCTTAAACGTTTGTCTTCAAAAAACGTTTTTGTATTAATCATTTTTTTTCTATACAAGTTGCGAATAAAATATTGTTCATGGATTTTTAATTAATTCATTATTATATTTAATTATAATTATTTTTAGGTCATGAAATCTATTTGAAATGAATAATTTTATTAATGATTTAATTTTGAAAAGAACTGGTGCGTTGAGTTTTTATCAGACCTACTTTACAAGGCTGATGGAGAGAAAAATAAAGGTTTCAGAAGATTGAGAAGGGCGCGGTTCAAAGTAGAGTGAAGTTAGCTTGGCGCTGCTTTGCACCTACCTGACCTTGAGACAACTCGGCCCTTGCACCGGCCATCCTCGAGGCACACAAAGAAATAACTCTGTAGAAATGCCATCACATTTACGAACACGCACATATACATACATTCACATTGCCCTTAAACTGCACATTACGGAAGAATTTGCGAAATAAATTTTGAAAACGTTTTTATTTCACTAACGTGCAAGTCGATGTTACTTTGAACACAGAATTTCATTTTGATACATTGTCATTGCTAATTAAAAATATTATAAACAATACATTTTACATTAATTATACATTTCTGAATAAAATTAGATTTTTTGTTTTTATTATAGAAAAACTAATATTATATATGTTGAGTTAAAATTGAATAAAATTAAAGAATGACAAATTAATAATAATTAGTAAAAGTTAATTTTGATTTTCGGGCAAACCTTTCAAAATTAGTTTTATGTCTTTAAGCAAAATCGGTATAGGTTATTAACTGTTTTGACCGCACGTAAAAATAAAACTCCCCCAACTAAATAAACTTTTGTCAAGGTTGAATCAATAATTCGGTTCCAATTAAATACGATCACGTGATCAAAATAGGCCATCAAAGCATGTTTTATAAAATTAATCATAGTTAGTTATAAGTGAAATAAATGTATAAATAAACCATCAAACATTCATATTGAAAATAATCAAAAGTAAGTAGTCTATTCGTAACTCTATTAACTGCCATTCCAAAAATATATAACAAATAAAATTCTTCTGCCCGAAAGACACAAAAGCAAACAAATTCAATCATTTTGCTTATTGTAGTACCTTAAGTATTGTGCCACTTAAATATAAAGTACGCAATATATATTACGAGCGTATACGTATTACGAGGGTCAAACCATTTGAAAAAAATGGAAGTCATGAATTCAAGAAACCCAGCTGCCAGACGTTGAGTTTCTTTACATCTTTACTTTGAGGTTTATTTGCGAAGCGACACTTTCAAACATAAAGTTTTCAAGATGTTAATTGAGATAAAATGAGATTCCCTTATCAGTGATGACATATCCAACTTTTTTTTCATCAGAAATTAATGTTAACTAAATAGAAACAGGCAATTTCTGTAAAACACATGTGATTTGAATTTCAATAACTTAATTTCAACACGCATACGAAAATTTTGTCACGTAGTAGACTCTGTTGTGCATTATAGATAAATAATGTTCTTTTTTTAATTGTATCACCTAAAGTTTGCTTAATTTTAATAAGTATGGATTAATGATCATTTAATTAAATATTGTAGTTTATTTATAATATTAAATTTGTTACATGTAAATATTGCAAAACTGAATGTTTAATATTTATCATAAATTAACCTAAAATAATTATCACAGATTATTGTAAAGTGTTGGGACACAAAGGAGCAAATCACACATATAGTAATATAAGGAAACACAAAGTATAGTGATATTTGACATACTCAAACACATACCTACTCTCGATGTTACAATTATTATTTATGTTTAAAATATTGTAATGTTGTAAAATGGAACTGATGGAATGAACTGTACATGTTGAAAAAAGAACTGGAAACATGAACTGAAATAAGAATATTAAAATATGAAACAAATTGATAAATAAAGTAACGAAAAATGACGAAACGAAGAAAACTGAATATAGACGAACTTTGTGCTGCCCTGCGCGCAGGCCTGATGATCTCTTCTCTTGACTCTCTCATTCTTTTATCTTTCCTTGTCTCTCTTTTTATGCACTATATAAGAACGTGCGGGGTGAATGCACGACGATAGACGCAAAAATCCCTCCAAGGTCGATGCATCCCTGTCCGGTAGATGCCGACTTCAAACCCCTTTCCCCTTTCATTGTTCCCCTCCAATGGTATTTACGGCTTCACCCACGAGACCAAAGAGACGCCGTTGTAATATAAAACACTAAAACAGTATCAAGCGACAGAATTATATTATTCACATTTTTCTTTTATTTTTCCGATGAATATGTTACATTTAATTTTATTATAATTGAAATTAATTAAGCATTTTTCACTGGGTCGTCTCCTTAACTATAATTAAAGATACATTTATTGTATTTCATTGTTGCACATTTTGTACTAATTTAAAATGAACTAATTTATTAAGTGTTAATAAATAACTGTTTATTCACCATTATAAAATAATAGAATTATAATTATAATTAATATAATAATAGAGTAATAATGTAAGTAAATATAAATATAATAAATAATAAAATTATAAATGTATTATATATAATAAAATAAATCCCGAGTTAATCAGCATTAGGTCATTGAAATAAACAATATATCTGAGCAAGCGAAAATCGTAAAACAACATCACATCCCGTGAGAAAGGTTTTTACTACTACTCTCCGATGGCACCGTAACCTTGAGTTTTCAGAATACGCGAAAAACCGAAATAGGGTAATAGAATAACAAAGGTGACCCTAGCAGTTTTTTCACCCTTATAAAATATAACAGTGTAATTTAAACCTGAATGAACATTTTCAGACGCAGAAAAATGACAATTTTATTGAAAGTCTTGTTTCGAACAAATTACTTTTTCTAGACCAAAAATGTTGTTTGATTCCTTCAGTAGCAATTACACGTGTAAATAAACTTTAATTTTTATTCAATAATATTTTTGTAATGCTATTAATTTGATTTATTAATGGAAAATGTATGTACAATTAAAGTAAATATGCTTAAGCATAAATGTAAATGGAGAAATCAATGAAAAATCGATATAGAAATGATTGTAAAATATTTGTCAAGATAACAAAAAGTTCGTTGCTACGCGCTGTTGTTTCTATTGCAAATAACTCGGCGCTTTTCTATGGTTGACAATGAGACTAGATAGACACGATGAGAGCCCCGAGTTATGTGCTATCTCTTTGTTGTTGATGCGTGCTTAGGGCAACGCACTCAAATGCTAAACACAGACGCAAAAATAAAGTAACACAAAAGAATGTTTCGCTACTACTCCACGTCTTCACTTATACGGGAAGTTCCACCCAGAATGCTTCGCATATGTATTAAATTGTCGACAAATATTTTACTTCAGATACACAATTAAATTTGCTGCAGAAATCTTTATAACTTCCTATTAATTCAACGTTTGTTATATATCATTTTGTATTTTTTCAATATTCTCTTCGTTGATAAAATTCATAATAATAATAAATTATATATAGTTCCTATATTTTATATATTCTATTTTTCAACAGTATTTCTTGGACTGTTTAATAGTCTTTATTAAAGTTAATTATTAATTTACTACTAATTATTTATAAAATTTACCTTTTTATTCAAATTATACCTTTTATTATTATTATTGTTATTATTATCATTATGTATTAATACATAATAATATATTAATACGGTTTTCGAGATTCATTTCAATAAATCTGAATTATTTGAAGTTGATAATTAAATGAAAAATAATAATAATAATTCTAGTAATAATAAATAATAAATCAATTTTTATTATAATTAATTTAACTGAAACATGAAAATTTATGTTGATCAAAATATATTATATCTCTCGGTGCAATATATTGACAATATATACGAAATGTAAGAACAAAGTTTTGATAAAATATTGATAATACGTGCAGTAAATTAAATACGTAATTGATGAAATAATATATGTTGCATATGTAAACAATATATTATTACGATTTTAGTTCTCATCCGCCCAATGCAAATCTATCCGATTTATTTGAATAGCCAAAATGATACATATTACGAAATAGTGCGTTTGTGAATTATTAAATTGACGTTCAATTTTCAATATAAAATAGATTTTATTGAATGATTTTACCAATTGTAAAGTTAGCATGTTAGATATTGCTCCTATAAAATCTAGATTTTAATTGGCAGTATTTGTTTTAATTCTATATCATAAATTATAAAATAATGTTTCTTAAAGTTCTATATTATTTATTTTGTAAATAAATAATTGAAAAATAAATACAAAAAGTTATCTGTAAATTAAAAAAAAAATCAATGCATAATCAACAAAACTTATAAAAACCTGATAGTATCATTAATAAAAAAATGTACGAAATCAAGAAAAAAAAAATAAAAAAACTACATGAAAGTAAAAAGCATATATCTTAATTACTTTTCTTAATTTACAATTATAACAATTTTGTATTACTTAAATTATTAGCAGAAATTTCAAATATTATTCGCAATAAAAAGTTGAGCGACGCCAAAATTAAACTCAGTTGAAACTTAGTATCTACTATATGAATCTGACTCCGGCTGGATAAGGGTTAAAAATATATTTTATCACGTATTAGAGTATTTATATAAATATTAATATCAGAATTATATTATAAATAACATTTCGCTAGAAAAAAATGTTAATGTTACTACTAACGAATGAATTAAAGATATTTTTTACTGCAGGATGTTGTATGCATATTGGTGACTTATGTCAATAACTAATGACCTTGCTTAATTATCAACTGAGATTTGAGCACCAACACTGGCAAAAAAAATCTTTTGTTCGCATCAATATATGTGTCGAGGTAGCCATGCATATTTTATAAATATTGCCACGTTACATCAGCCTTGATGGCTGGTATATGTAACACTTGATAATGTGCATTGGTCACGCACTACTCTAAACGGCTGACGAATTTAATTTGAAAATACATTACATGCAAGTAATTATAAAACGAACGGCGAGGTAAGCCTGTCGATCGTCAACGATTTGTGTTTACGAAAAGATATTTTACGCTGGATGACAAATGTTGAAGCGATTTGATTCGTATTACTCATGTTTCGAAATACCACTTGATAAATATAAGAAAGTCATTTTTAAATTGTAGCAGAAACATTGTTACAGCGAAGTTTATGTTTTCCAATAATTTTTAATTTCACCTTGACAAAAAGTAAAATATTTAAAAATCTAAAGACAATATTATTACGTGTGCTGTATGTTTATAAAATTTATTTGTTTCCTTCATCAATAAAATTTATTACGCATAAAAGAATCGTCGAAAAATTGAATTAAAAAAATTGTTTCGAAAAAATAATAAATTGGTTTAAAAATTTTTGAATAGCATTTTGTATGTATATTTTATCCATTATTACAGAAAAATTCATATTTTAACCTGACATTTTTATTTCAGTACAGAATTCCTTTAAAAGTCATAGTACTTTGGATTAGATACTCAGTAGAATAAATTTTGTTTATGTTAGTTTTTTTCATTTGAAATATCAATGAAATATACATATACGTTTTATTCAAATTATAATATAAAATAAAAATCTATAATAATATAAAAAAGAATAAAAATAATCCTAACAAAGATTTTTATGTAGCTTTAATGTAACAGTTGATCTACATTTTAAGATATTTTTATAACATATAAGATACAAATTTCTGGTATTAAGAGGAATAATGCAAAATTAATTTATTCTTAAAAAAAATAATTTTTAAGAGTGCGTATATTTAAATAAACACACTTTAACATGAGTCACTGTTAATGAATCTTATATGTATTGGTATTTGACAAAAATATTTATTAATAATATTGAAACATATACGCATTACGAACGATGTGTTGCAAGGCCAAGGTCGGATTGACATAAATGAATACACTCTGTACGGCAAGTACAATGGAATATTTCGCAGTACTAACGGGGGAAAAATAATAATTTTATTTCAGTAATACGTGCATGCACGATCGAGAAGTGACGCGTAATTTCTCAATTAAACGCTAACCATACATAAAGAGGGATTTAATATCCGGGCGGTATTCCCTTACAACTTCAGGGAATCAAATTTATCAATTTATTATGCTGCAATAATATTATTTTTATTTGCAATATTTTTACATTTCTTCAAATTCATTTGATCTTCGTCTGTCAATATTAATCAATTCATGATTTAATTTTAGTCATTCAATATTTTTAAAGTAGAATAAAATATTATATCACCGAAAATTGAAAAATATGTTTTTTAACCCAAATAAACACCATTAAAAAATCAATAATACTTAAATCATGCCCCTTCGTAAAAACTATTCAACATAAGTAAGTCATGAGTTCAGTAATTTAATTAGTTTACGAAATAAGGACGAATAAATAACAGAAATCATCTAAGATGAATGAAAATAAGAGACAAAGTATAAAGCAATTTATAAATATGCGCGTTTGAAGTGAGTGTAACGAAAGGTGACTATAACTCTCATGACTTTGAATAAGTTCGGATCGATGCGGACAGTGTCAATGTCAGTGGTAGGACAGATGTGACCGGGGCAGCCACCCCCAGCACGTGGCGTTACGTCACACCCGCGTCAAAGGAACCCCTTCCTACGCCGGCCGGCGTGTATACACCTACCTGACGTACATTACAGTGTACTTTTTCTACATTTTATATTGCGCCTTATACGCTCCTCTTTTATAAGAAACTTGCAACTTTATGCATCACTCATCAACCTGTTGAACTATACAATAAGCCAAATAAAATAACAAAAATTACTATAATTCATTGAAAAAGGATTGTATACCGACAATTTATAACTGGATTAAAAATGTCAATTCAACATACTTTTCCTAAATTACTTTAGGAAAATTCTTCTTATAATACCCCATCCAAAAGATCTATTTTAAAAAATACGAATATTATTGAGATTGAAGTAATATAATCGTTCTGATATTATTTTAATGTGAATTACCACATTTAATGTATAACAAAAATGCATGTTAACTTATCATCGGCAATATATTTGATTATATATTGCATGTTAATTTGATGTTGATCGTGAATATTAGCATACTGATGATGATTCGATATTGGCTATATAATATATTCGATAAAGATTTGACGTTTGCTGGAAACCTCGTTCGCCACTATTCAGCCGATATTGTTTCGGTTGTAACGTCAAACAAATATTGGCACTGTCTGCTTGTATATGTATATTATTAATTAAGCTGTTAATTTCCCTGGTAATTTAATATTCTGCTATAAAATAAATTCACATTTTAATCAAATTAAAATTGGATTACAAAAACAGGTGAATTTTTCGTGATATCTTTTCTCTTTTGTTACTTTTTTTGTTGTTTGCATATTCATATTGTCCGAACTGCTTTACAATTTATATCGACGAAATTTTATCCTCTGCAATTTTCACTCGTCAAGTTAGCTAATATGTGCAAAGGCACGTTCATAACCTATCACAATTTACAACATTATTTAGAAAGCGATCAACGAGAATGCTGTCATAAAAAGTGAAGCTAATTTCTGAAGGTTTCGTCACCTAAACCTAATCTACAGTGTCAAATTTAAGACTCAAATTTTGCGTTTCGATTTCATCGCTGTTTAAGAGTCTTCTGCCTAATTTACTAAACTGTTCGTTCAATTTCGACAATCACTCAAGGACCACCCGAATTCGTCGCGCCCTGATCGGAAACATGATATATCATAGACTGAAATCTTTATGCTGGTACCTTAGTACAACAGTGCAATGCACAACTTGGTTTGGTTTCGAAGTGGAATTTCATATTTCAATTCATATAAAGACAAAGTTAATTCAATGGTTTACCCATGTTATGAAATACTTTCTGATGAAATATAAATTGTTTATATAATAATAATATAATAAAAATAATTTTTATTTAATTTTTAAAATTGTGATTTATTTTTTTAATTTCGGTTGTTTTTGATAGTTTTTTTGGTAAATAAAAGCGTTTTCTGAAAAATATATTTTATCGTAAAGTTTAATGTTTAATCAAGAGACACGGTAGTGTCATAACATCCCGAAAATATCCCGAAAACATCCCGAAAACATCCCGATAACATCCCGATAACATCCCGATAACCTTTAGATAACATTCCAATAACATTCCAATAACATCCCGAAAACATCCCGAAAATATCCCGATAACATCC
>JABFPJ010001190.1:0-27862 GCA_022817425.1 Gryon sp. ZL-2020 | reverse complement strand
AAAATTATTGCTGCTTTATCAAGCTTAAGTTTTACTTTTGCAATTACATAAAGTGTCTAGAATATTGGCTTAGAAATAAGCTAGGTTGTGATTAGCTCGCAACAATCGTGTGGCGATTTTGCAATAAACAAGTTTTATTTTTATTTATTTTTTGCAGTGTTTTTTGTCGTATTTTATTGTTTCGTAAAGTAAAAGTTGAATGAACGGACTATTTTATCCCCGTTACGTTGACGTGATCAACAAGTTGATTACACGAAATTCAAGTGCTCGCTAAAACAATTAACATTACAGGCAATTCATCACTGTTCCGACAAAAGTTGATTACTCGTCGCAGATTCTGATATTTCTTTCTTCAGTGGAAAATGTTGTTTGTAGTTTAGGCTTCGAGATTAAACGCGATGCCAAACTTGTGACCGCCTGAACCGAAGTTCTTTCCGTCAATGTTGGTTGATAAAGTTAATGTGACTCCTGAAAATTAAACATTCAGTAATAATTAATTATATTTACAAAAAGCAATAAGTTGGAAACTAATTGGTAAAAATATAAATTACCATCACGGAGTTTCTGTTGATAACCTAATCCAATTTGGAGTTGTGAATTAACCTTGGCTCTGACACTGGAATCTTTATCGAGATTATATTTTGAGCCAAGTCCGAATTGTGTAACGTTGTTACTTGAGTTCCAAGTTAGATTTACGGCAGTTTCCAGATCTGGTTTTGCTTTGTGATAGATTGAAGCACTAAATTCACGTCCATTCTCACTAAAAACAATACATTTAAGTCAATAATAATCTTTTACAGATCCATATTGATATAATATTACCAACAAAATTTTCCCTTTTTTATACGATGTATTAAAATAGAATTGGGAAATGAATTTCATTATTACTTATCTCGTCTAGATTTCAGAATAGTCAATCAATCAATGTTTTCATATCAATTAAATAAGCAAAGTTCAAAGTCAAAATAATTCTGAAATCTATTTATACTTTTTTTCATATTTACATCTGTTTTATTAGATTCTAAAATCAGCTATTAAATAGATCATATTAAAATCTAATAAAATAAATAAGTATTTTAATTAATTTTCAAGTATTATCTTTTGAAATAATTGATGTATGAATTAACAGAATATTGTTTAATATCCTTATAATTACACATTACTTTTCAACTTATTATAGAGAAAAATGAAATGCTGCATTCTTTTGACTTACACAAGAGTATGGAGAGTGAAATCAGATGCAACAAGTCCTAAGGCAAAATTATTTTTCACCAGTTTGCTTTGTGACGAATCAAACACAGTTTGATAACCAGCAAGCCATCCTGCATTTTAATTATATTATCATTAGTAAATTAATAATTGATTTATTGATCTACTTTGTTTAATTATGCATTAACTGTGCTTTATACCTTGATAGCCAAGAACAGCAGTGGCGTTGATTTGTGGCGCTGCAGATAGACTTAAATCAAAGTCAGCAGTAGTACAAATATTTTCGTGTTTGTAGGAAGTCTTCAGCTTTCCAGTTTTGCTTCTACAAAATAATTATTTAATTCATTAATAACATTTAAATTAGTATTAAATAGTATCCATTAAATGAATACATTTCATACTTTATGTATATTTATTTTTTAGTACAAATATTTTTTGCAATAAATTAGTTACCCTGTCTGAGGCGAAAAAGTGCAACTGTAGCCCAAAGTCAATCCTTGGAGTAATTTGTCAACAATAGTAATGTCAGTTCCAAGAGTATTATCAGTGTTCCATTTTTCGGCAAATGTCAGTCCGTATTCCTTGAACTTGTATTTCGTTTCGAATGATCCAAAGACCTTTCCAGTGTCTTGATTTGAGAAACCGCTCGATGCGAATTCAACACCAGAACCAGTCTTAGTCTTAACATCCAATTTCATCAAACCAAAATGGTATCCCTGACTGAAAACATTGCGGGCGTCTTTTCCCAAATCACCATATACTGGAGGTGCCATTTTGCTGCAAATATTTTAATAAACAAATTTCGTATTAAACATTAATAATGTTTATTGAGATGAAATAAGTATAAAAATTTTGCAATTCAAAAACATGATTAAGCATTCATGAAAGACAAAATATCAAATGAAATGAATTATTCATTTTCATTGATAAAAAGAAGGAATGTAGCATTTGCATCGGATAGTTCTTCTTTAAAAAAATAATTCGTGCATTGAAAGAAATAGAAACAAGAGCTCTTTATTTTGACCTTCTCTAAAGCTGTTAATGACAGTGTTGCTTACTTTATACAATGTTACGCAAAAATAAATTAAACTATTGTAAGTCAAACAAAAATGATATAAATACAGTTCAAGAATAAATTTATATTTATATATAATATATATATATGTACATATATATAAACTAATCGCATTAATCTTAATATTATGAAATCAATAGTAATCATATATAATTATAAAGGATATGAATAAATAATTTATGTACAATAGACAAATATCAATGATGATAAAAATGATTTCAGCACTTTATCACAAAATTAGACAAACTTAAATGAAAAATTCCTAAAAATTCAGTTACAGTTATGAATTTGAATTTGAAACCGTTGAAACATTAGAATCCAAAGTTGATCGGTATTGACCTGCTATTACATAAGACTTTTATATCTCCTTCAACCCCAATTGCTTGGGTGTTAACTTATAATAAAATCAATCGTCAGCTCAACTAAAAACTTCAAAAAGAAGACATTTTTTGGTATCAAAATCAATTAAAAAAAAATTTTTTTTTGCTAAGAAAGAAAGAAAGCGTGAAATGATTTCTCTTTTTTTTGTCGTATTTCGTTGGAAGGTCACTAGAATGGCAGACGACGTTGGTATGGTTAGCATGCGCCGGCAGATAAAGAATTGCTCATTTTTTATGAAAAATGCGTGGACACAAATAAAGCCGAAACGATCGGTCGGACGATCGGTGTAATCAATGAACGTTCGAGATACTTACAATTTGATTTAATTCGATCGGAAGCTGCCTAAAAATAAGATTCCACAGAAGAACTAATGAGCTCAAGCGACAATCGGTCGTACGTGCGCCAAGTGAGAACGAGCTTACGAACCAATTTTCGCACTCTACCGCCCTCTCCATTACATTCCACATGAGGCAGCGTTTTTATCGACTTTTCCAGCGCCAAGTTTAAATTTAAAATATGCTCATTTATGTACCGTTACAATGTCGCAAAATTAATATACAATGTTATCTGGTTAACTATAAAGTAAATAAACATTTTATTTCCATGGATACTTTCATTATTTGATTTATTATTAAACTATATCTTTGTTAAAAGTAAACTAAAAGTAGATAAAAGTATAACTTATTTTTATGCATAAAAATAAAAAAGATTGAAAAGGAATACTAAAATAGATGCCTTTTTAAACTATTAAACAATTGTGAAAATGCAAATCAAAAGTGGATATGTAAAAAGAAAATATCTTAGAAGTAAATATTAATTATTATTTGCAAAAAGGGGTAGTAGTATCAAAAATATTTGTTAGTTAGATAATAATAATAATAATAATAATTAATAAATTGAAAAAGCGTAATTCATCAGAATCGTGTTAGTAATTGTGTAATAAAGTGTAATTGTCATATGAAAATTGCTAGAAATGTGAAGAAACTTTTAGATGAATCTGTACACTTGGAACCCAAAAATATCTACGAAACGCTACAGACATACTCCCCACAGCTAACGACAATGTGCTGCCGTAGCACGTAGTACATTACGATCTAGATTGTACCATTGGCAGACTTCCACTGATATTTTCACTATTTATATATATGATATATGTATATATAGAAGCGTGTTTATCAAGTTGAATTCAGTTTGTTCACAGAAATTCAGCAATCGCGACACAATAATTAATATTGTATTGTAATAAAAATTTTTAAATATGTCAGAAAATAAATCAGTACGTAATTTATATCTTATTTTTTTAAGTAATTACAGTAGACGCGGTCTTACACCTTATTTAATTTATTTTTTTAAAGAAAAATTAAAAAGTTTCTGAATGAAAGTAAAAAATAATTAAATAACGCCGCTTCTATTGTATTTAGTTTGGAAAACTTATTAAACAATTAACAAATATTGCAGATAATGAAAAACGATGAAAATTCATTGAATATATTTACTTGTATAAACTAAATTTACGTTTAATTCTATCTTTAAAAAAAGTATATTTATAAAGTATATATATTTTAAACAATATAATTTTTGAACTTACAATGTTAAGTCATTATTTTAATTATTTAAAGTATTCAAAAAAGGTATCACTCAATTTGTAATCAGAATGAAATGGTTTCAATCGTTTTTCATTCTTTGCAGTGTTCAACATCTGAATGTAATTAAAATTAAACTCAAGAATGACTTCTAAATAATTGTCTATACAGATTTTACTTTTTTTCATTGACATTTCTTCGACATTTATAACTAACATGAAAGCAAAAACGCAACTAATACGTTATGTCCGTTGTTATTTTTTTCTTTCAGGACACGCAACTAAAATATAAAATATTATCGAACGATAAAGTCGGAAGGTATGATAAATAATTTTAATTATTTTCTAATTACATTATATACTAAAATACAATAATAATGCTTTCATATAATTCTATTTGATAATATTTTTAGCACGAAATGAAGTGCGAACGTTTCCTTTACGTATAGTTGTAACACCTAATAACGTTTCATTCAATGTTATTTATACATAAAACAAATAAATAACTGATAAAATAATTTTATGAATAAAATATTGCTTGTTTTGTATTTGTTAATTTTTGATACTACTATTAAATACTTACTAAAATATAAAAAATATCATTCGCAAATAATCTTATATTTTACAGCTCTAATAAATGTGTTATGATTTTATAAATTTTATATTTTGTTTATTATTTAGGAATTATTTAGGAATTACCGAACTCTATAAGTTAATATTTAAATTACTTTATTTAAAATTAAATACATTTTATAAATTTATTATAATATTTAATATAGGTATTTGGTGGCAAACAAAGATTTAGAAGCTGGCGAAGAAATTTTAACAGAACTGCCATTTATTGTGGGTCCAAAAACATCAGTTGGACCATTATGTTTATCTTGTTATGCTCCTTGGCCAGCTGCACCTGAAAATCAAACATTATGCTCCAAGTGTCATTGGCCCGTTTGTAATGAAGAATGTGAAAAGAAACCGCAACATCAAGATTATGAGTGTTCAGTTAGTATAATTATTATGATATTATGAAGAAAAAAGAGATTTTTCTTTATTTATTTGTTTTAAAAGTATTAATACTGTTTATTAATATAATAAATATTTTATTTAGTTGTTCGCAGCTGCCAAAGAGACCTTCAATGTGTCGGCAGCTTTATCAGACGAGAATGTAACTAACGGTGTACCGCAGCTGGAGTGCATCATGGCACTTAGATTACTTTTAGAATCAGAAAAAAATCCAGAAAGATGGAACGCTGAAGTTAAAATGATGGAGGCGCACAATGAAAAACGAAGTAATAAACAACAGTGGAAGACAGATCATGTTAACATAGTAACTTATATCAGAGATCGGTTAAAGCTACAGAGGTACAAAAATAACAATATAAATATATAATGAACAAATAAAATATAAAATGTAATTTTTCTGTTGAAAAATTACGTTTTCTGTGTTTAAACGTGTACCGAAAAAATGTTTTTTCTCTTAAAAATAGCACGAAAAAGTAGCAATTTCAGGGCAGGAAAACATTTTACTGTTCTAGAGCGGAAAAGTGCGTTTTTTGCCCTGATCCTAAGTATGAAAAGCACTATAAGCAAATACGTTATGAAAGCGTTATTTCAAAGTTGCTTTATCGCCCTAAATTAGAACAATATAGTATCGACTTGTTCATTCGATTTGAGTGAAATTTTTGCAAATTCGTTTCTACTCTAACAAAACGTTACGCAGACGTTTATAAAGTCAAATGTATGAAAAGCATCGATATCAACTTGTGTTCTATGTTTGAATGACCCTAAAATAAAAATTGCACTTACTGAATGTTTCTGTATCTATAAAGCAGTTACAGAATATAGTTCTTTTGTTATATAAAAAGAAATAATTTAGATATATTACTTTAGTATGATGTTATTTTTAATACAGGTTTTCGGAAAATGATATTCAAACTGCATGTGGAATATTGGAAGTAAATTCACATGAAATCAGAACATCAGATGGATATGAAGCGAGAGCACTTTATCCATTGGTTTCATTGATGAATCATTCATGTGTGTCAAATACTTGCCACAGTATTTCTCCAGTAGATAATCGGTAATTATTAACTTTGCCACAATTTGTGTCGACTTTACCATTATAAATATATATATTCTAAAACTAATTAATATTGTTTTTTAGGGTGTATTTAAGAACTACAGTAAAAGTGCCAGCTGGAGGAGAGTTATTTGGTACTTATACACATTCATTTTTACCAACATTATTGAGACGTGAACATCTGCTGGCAACGAAACACTTTGCTTGTGCTTGTGCAAGATGTTCAGATCCCACGGAATTAAACACACATCTTTCAACGTTAAAATGCAACAAGTGTGATAATGGAATCGTATTGCCAGAGGATTCTTTAGGTAATTGTTTAAAATTTGCTTTACACATAAATCGTAATAATTTCTTCTTAAATCTTATTCCATAATACGTATATATTTTGTAGATTCTGAGAGTACCTGGAAATGTACGCACTGCGAGTTCTCAACATCGGGACCTGCAGTAATGAAAGTTTTTAAAATCATACAAGCTGAGGTTGAGGAAACAGAAGCAATATCTGGTGCAGAAGGACCTCAAGCAATTGAAAGACGCGAATCACTCATCAAAAAATATCATTCAGTTCTTCATCCGAAACACTCTTTCTTAACAACAATCAGGTAATGAAAGTAAAAGTCGTTATCTTACTTCATCATCATTTTCTGTTCTTTAATATGAGAATGATTTAATTATTATTCAATTAATATTGGTAGATTTTCTTTGTGTCAATTATATGGACGAGTGGAGGAGTATACTCATGACGATCTACCAGATATAGTTTTGGAACATAAAATTGAAATGTGTCGTCTCTTATTGAATGTATTGGATGTTATTGAACCAGGATTATCTAGGAGCAGAGGTAATTTAAGAATAAAAATTAATAATTTAGCAAGTTAAGAAATCCTTACTTAGAATATTTAAATATTTATCAGATAGAAAAGTTATTGTCAATATTTCATGATGCAAATATTTTGTAGGTATGATTTTATATGAATTACATGCGCCATTATTATTCTTGGCACAGTCCCTTTGGTCTTCCAATACAATTGATAATGCTGGTTTAAAGTCAAAAATGATTGAAGCATCTAGCTACTTAAAAGAAGCAGCGACAATTTTGAGTTTAGAACCAATGGATACTCCCGAAGGACAAATGGGTGCTGCTGCAAAGGACGCTCTCACACAACTAGAACAATCTATCAATAATTTATAAAAAAATATAGTAAATAAATTAAATAAAACTAAATTATTTATAGACTAATAATAAAATGAATATAAAATTATTATGCTGGTATGTAAAAATGGCATAATTGCAAAAATTATTAAGTTTTTAGATTTAATTATGCAAATTAATTTAATTATGCTGAAAACATTTTATTAAATAACTTATTTAAGTATAACAAGTTTAAAGTAATAAATTTGTACAAATATGTAATAACAAAATTAAATACTGTACAGACTTATTTAATCAAGAATTTAAAGAAAAAAATCAACAAATATTATAATAACGTTATCATAAAATAGTATCATCACTGCATACTTGTTCGTCTCTTTGTTGAAATGGATAATTTGTTTCGTGTATTAGTTTGTAGGAACTTTCTAAATTTGTATGTTGACATCTTAGTAAATTTTCTGTAAGATGAAATACTGCAACTTGTGTCAGAGGTCCCAAGTGATCCAAGTGACTCCAACCGGCATAACAAATTCCACTTATGTTTACACTGTATTCTTGATACTTTAGTGTTATCTCATTACACCTAAAATTGAAAACTTTTTCCTTTATAATGTTGCATTATAAGTACAATTTAAAGTAATTATCTACAAGAGATTAAATAAATAAGAGATTTAAATATTATTATATAGTGTAATTGAATAATTTTCTCTGCAAATTGTATTACCAATTATAAAATTCATTTCTTGTCCACTCGAAAATATGCGACTCATGGCGAAGAATGTTTGAAGTTACATTCAGTAACGGATTAAACTCTTTATTCGGCGTAGTTATTATAACAAGTTTCGGTTTTATGTTTCCAAAAATATTTTTTACAGATTCTCTTAGTAAATTCTCAGTCAAAGTTTGCATTCTGAAACAATAATTGTAAAATTTAATATGATTTGATAATCTTGAAAAGAAGTATATTATCTTAGAAATACCTACAACTCAATGCATAAAACAGCATCTACATTATCTAAACTTTTATCATATTTTGATACACATCCTTCAAAAATTTTAATATTCAAAGGATTCGTTCTCATATATTGAAAATCATCTTCTGTTGGATTTACTCGGTTCTTATTATTTTGCAAAATATCACTATCTTTATCAACGAATATCATTTCTGTTATATTTAACAGATCTTTTAATATCGGAAACAGTTTCAAATCCGAACAACCAAATTCAACAATCTGAAATGTAATATTTATATTTATTAATTCCAAATAAAAAAAATATACAATTGAATCAAAATAAATTGCATTAAATAAACTAATCGAACCTTACAAAAGTGTGAAAAGTCTTTACTGTTGAGTTGAGAAAAGACAAAATTAAATCGTTCCAAAAATGGAAAATGTAATTGAATTCCCTTCAAGTCATTCTCATAGACGGACTTTCTTTTGTCGGGAGGCAAAGGATACCAATCATCGTAAATAAATGTCCGTTGCGTATATGTAAAGCTGCTACGTCGAGATGAATCATCTTCGTTTGAAATATTATCGCAGTCACGTTTCAATTTCTGATACAAATATCTTCCAAATGTAAAAATCAGCTGTGCTGTTAAAATGACCATTTTGTTGTTCTATGAACTGAATAGGAAATCGGGTCAAATCACAAATGATGCAATTTTGCATTGTGTACAGTTTCAAACATAATAAAGTAGTTTTTGCAAATTTCTCGTGAATGAATTCGTATTTTCAACTTTCGAGTTTTCACACATATTCACATGCGCGCGAATGTATTTTATGCATTGTTGTCCTTTGTTGATAAACATGATCGGATTGGTTGCTGGATATATATGAGGGGATATATAAAACATTTTCGCGGGAAATTCAAACATCGTTTTAAAAATATACAACAAATAATTGTTTAATGTATAAAATAATTGTTCTTTAATTATCGTTTAATCATCTTTTAAATGTTAAATTTCCTTTTTTATAGAAAACATTCATGTGAAAATACTTTTTGTTACAAATCACAAAGCTTTAAAAATCTCTGCAGTAATAATAATATGTGGCAACACTGTCAAACATATGAGACACAATATCGATATCCTTGTCTAAAGAGAATACAAACCACTGAAGTGACGTTTGAGTAGTATATGTTTTGTTGGTACAAATTCACTGCCGTTGATCAAACTCGTGTTATTCCGTATCGAGTCGTTCCTTAACGAGGAGCTTCGTGGGAACGTCAATATACTGCATTTACACTGTAAGTTGCTTTGTTATTCTCGCTGTCATTGTTGCTATCGACCATCCCAATCATTTCCATCTTACAGTACAAAATCATTGTAAACTGCGACGCAGTTTCTTTCCTTTGTTAATGTTTTGTTTCGTTTTTTATTTTGTTTAACAAAATCAATTCTTTTATTGTCATTATTGTTAAATTTATTTAATAACACAACATTTGATATTTGCATAAAATATTTTATTTATTTGTATTTGTGTATTTTATTTTATATTCTTTATTCTCCGAAGATTTGCGATAAATTTGTTATGGAAAATAAGTATGTCAATGAAAGTTTTGAGGAAAAATAAATTTTGATTGATGTAGAACGTTGAGTCATTCAAACAAAGCAATCCCTTCTATAACCTTGTCTTTTTTTGGTGGATTATAAACATGAGGTTCTAATACGCATTTCTTATGACACATTTATCTGTGGATACAGTTAGATTACATCTGACACTATTGAACTAAAATTTAAACTTTGTAACTGTCAAACTGGTCCAAATGCTGATGATGCAACAATAGACTCTGCAGAGTTTCAAGGAAACATAATTGCGCTGCTCTTATAAACGCATAAGAAAATTATTTTTGCATTGAGATTTAAATTAGTTATAATAATAATAATTTAATATTTACATTGTTGACTTATGTTTTTATGTATACAATAATATTATTATGATATGATAAAATAAGTAATAAATTAGCTGAACATAACATACATTAATTTAACAATTCATTATCAGTGAATAATAATACAAACTGACAGTCATTTGACGAGTTTTTAAAAGTGAGATTGTGAAACTGATTCAAGTAGTAAAAATGTTTAATTCTTTATTATTTTCTATTGTTATTACTGACAACAGACACTGATTAAATATAAACTTTTTAAATTATTTAACACAAAAATTATAAAGATATTTTGCTAAATGTTATTTTATTAAATTATAAAATCATTTTTGGGCATATTTCAAAATCAAATTGATATAACTTGTCTAATGTTTGTTATTTTTCATGCAATTTGAAGACTTATTATTATTTTTACATATTTTAAAAAATGTGCAAGTTTCATACAAATATCTTATTAATTAAAAAAAATATGGCATTGTCTTTCTAGCAGACGGAAGGGGTCAAATTTTTCCTTTATAAAATAAAAGTCTCATTTAACCCTTTCAATACCAAATTATTTTCAATAAAAATGAAAAGATTATTATAAAGTCCTATACAAATTCAATATGTTCAATGAAAAATTTACCTTTTCTATAGATGTATGATTGATTAATCGTATAAAAGTGAGCACAAACATTTTAAGTTCAACTTTTATTTGAAAAATAAAGAATACTGTGTAAAATACACGTTGCTTTAAAGCTACAGTGGGAAGGAAAGGGTTAATTTAGATTTATTATTATTTTGAAGCTAAATTCATATTTTTATTCTTTCCGGTAATCTTTTTATTAAGTTAAAAATAAAAAAATACATTTCCGGGAAAAAATGTGTTTAAAGATACATCAGATTTGACACTTTCTACTATCTACATCTCTCAACATTATATATGTTTACGTCACGTAATATTTCATCATTATTCAATAATTTAGATACGCTTGTTTTCTGGAAAAAAGATTAATATTCTCAATTAATGTAGAGATTAAGTTAATATAAATATTAGGTAATCACTAATTACAAAAAAGAACAACATTATTTATGTAACCATGTTTAACTATAATAATTTCTGTTTTAAATTTAACAATTTTCCTTCATTTTCTTGCAATGACTAACTGCTTATTATAAGATGAGATCCTGTTTTTTCACTTAAATGCGTAGTTAAATACAAGTGAGTTTTAATTGCGACAAACAAAAGTAGCGCGCAACATAATTTATGTCCATTTTTCAAACGAAAGTACTGTTTATTCATGATCAAAAGTTCATACTCACATTTACATTCAAAAATGAATTTTAAAAGAAGACATGCTTTTTAGAAATAAATTTTTCTAAATATTATTTATACATACTAATTTTTAAATGAATTATCAATCTAAATAATAAAACATATATAATTATAATTATTGTTTAATAAGTTAATTTTTGATGATAAAATTTTTTTTGTTAATTGTACAAAATAATTTTTTAAACTTTTCTTATATTCTAGATTATTCATCTTGAAACACCAAAATGAAAGTCGCATTAGTATTAGCAGTTTTGGTGGCTGTGGTGAGCGCAGGTTTTGAATACGAAGATATTCTTCATGAAGAATGGCATGCCTTTAAGGTAATTTTCTTGAATTTAATATATAATTGTGTAAAATATAAAAAATTACCATTTGTCAGAGGCAATGAATCGTCAATAGAAATGAAAATGAGTAATAAATTAGATAAAATTACAATCAGGTTCTCAAATTCGGTGCTGTTGATGATTCATTTAGCTTTGTTTGTCAGTTAATGTTTTTTAAACAATTTGTGAAATGTGATTGGTGTGGAATGGAATTCATTTATTGTTATTGTTTCAGTTACGACATAAGAAGGAGTACAAGGCTCATGATGAGGAATTCAAAAAGAAAATCTTTTTCGAAAACTGGCGTTATATTGCTAAACACAATTCCAAATACGAACAGGGATTGGTCAGCTATAAACTGAAACTCAATCAATTTGCAGATATGGTATATATATTTTTTATCATAACATGATAATGATGTATTATATGTCTGATATAGATGTGAAACAATTTTGATCCAATTTCTGAGAAATTTGAGAAAATGAGAAATTATGATTGTGAAGAAATTATAAAAAGTTGTTAAAAAACCGATAAAATAATTTTATTTTAGTGAAGAAAAGGAAGGAAATGTTTGTTTAAAAATCCTTCAAATAGAATTAATTTCATTTGCTAAGCCAATGATAATCTTATGAATAAACATTCTACGGCGGAATTAAAGCAATGCTATTATTTATTATTTAAAGTGATTTATATTACGAGAGAACAAAAACGAAAGAAATCATTTGATTACATTTCATTAGAAATTGCATAAGAAGTTCTCATTTGCATGAATTATTAATTAGTATTGTTTATTTGATTAACTTCTATCAGCTTATGTTTTAAGTTTGTAATAAGTTGTCCTAGTTAAACGTGTTTTTAAGGCTTAAGAATACATTTAACTAGGACAATTTATTGAAAAAAAGACACATGTAAAGTAGTCGCTCGATTACAAACACTGCATTTTTTACTTTTGTTGTATGTAACTTTTAACTTATTAACTTTTTTAACTTTGAGTAAATTGGCAAACTTAATATATAAAGAATATTTTCTTTTCTTTTACATTTTCTCACTTCAATTTAATATTTAATAATAATTATATTTTTCGTACAAGAATTACATTTTGTCGGCATGTGATAAAGAAATTAGTTACGCATACGATTGTCTTTTATTTATAATTGTAGGAAGTAAAAACATGATCTTAAAAATTGAACCATAAATTAGATTATATTATATTATATCATATACAGTAGTTAAACGAAAAAAATGATCAGCGTAATATGGCAAGTCTGATAAACTTTGCTATATAGGACAAAGATACAAATATCTATTTAAAAAAAGACAAAAAATAAGCTTACTAAACAAACTTATTGAAGAAATAATTATTTTTATTTAGAGAAAAAAGTAATAAAATCTGTTTACATATTTTTGTACGTCTGATACTATTATCAAAGTTGAATAAAGAGCTGATTGATCTAACAACAAAGGAATTACAAATGGTTCTCGAGATTCAATCGTATTGTCTTACAATTAGATTGTATATTTAATCATTCATTGCCTATTATTTGATTTATGGAGAAATATAAAACTAAACAAATGTTTTATTTGTATATTGATGTAATTTATATACTTGGAATAATTAAATTACTTCAAAAAATTTAAATGTATACATATGTCAAGTGTATAATTTCATTTTTTTCTCATGTAATTTAATATAAGCTCGCATATGAGTCATACATAGAATTTAATTGCTAATCGTATAATACTGTTATCAGTAATTGGATATACTAGTAGATTATTCTTCACTGAATGGCAATTTGTATTGTTATTTTTATTAATCTTAAAACATTTTTTATTTGACTGTAAACATTTGTGCAGAATGATAAATAAAGAACAAGTATTATTTCAGTTTAATCACGAGATGTCGGTTTTAAATGGATTCAACAGAACTTCACCCCGTTATGGACGCTATTATTATGACACAAATGTTGATGTTGTCAAAGCTACATTCATCCCTCCTGCGAATGTGAAAGTGCCAAACCATGTTGACTGGAGAGAAAAAGGTGCTGTTACAGAAGTTAAAGATCAAGGACACTGCGGATCTTGCTGGGCTTTCTCCACAGTAATTTCTTTTTAATATATATTTATATATTTACTTATAAAATTGAATATATTAAAAATATTATAATTTATATTTGTAATATCATTTTAGACTGGTGCACTAGAAGGTCAGAACTTCAGAAAAACTGGAACTTTAATATCTCTTAGCGAGCAAAATTTAGTTGATTGTTCAGGCAAATACGGAAATAATGGATGTGAGGGTGGTATGATGGACTATGCATTCCAATACATCAAAGACAACCGAGGTCTTGACACTGAAAAGACTTATCCTTATGAAGCTCAGGATGACAAATGCAGGTGCGTTATTAGCAAAAAAATATTAGAATTTAAATAAAAATAGTAATTTAATCAATTATGAACATTTGAGTTATAATAATATTGATTATAACTTATAATCAATATTATTATTTTATTACATGTAAATTCATGATATGGAATTTTTTAGATACAATCCAAAAAATAAGGGAGCTGTTGATGTTGGCTTCGTAGACATTCCTGAAGGTGACGAAGAAAAACTTAAAATTGCTGTTGCCACTGTTGGTCCAGTTTCAGTTGCCATTGATGCTTCTCATCAAACATTCCAATTTTACTCTGAAGGTTTGTGCTTAACATTAAAATAATTTTTGGATAAACTAGTCAAAATAAAAATATGTAATGTTGATTAAATTATGTGTTTATTTTATTCAAATTTTAGGTATTTACGAAGATGAAGAGTGCTCACCCACAAACTTAGATCACGGTGTTCTAGTTGTCGGTTATGGTACTGACGAATCAGGAAGAGACTACTGGATCGTGAAAAACAGCTGGAGCGAAAAATGGGGAGATAAGGGATATATCAAAATGGCACGAAACAAAGATAATATGTGCGGAATTGCATCTACTGCCAGCTACCCAATAGTTTAATACAACAGAGATTGATTTAGATTCGATTTAAAAACAAAAAAAAAACTAAAATAATAATGTACATAAAAATGAATTTTTCATGTATAAAACAATTGCGCTTAGTTTAAGTAATTTTCGTTACACGTGAACAAAAAACGCAGTTTCTCTTCCTATCGAGTTTTCGATAAACTGCATTTTCTGTTCCCTTGTAACGAAAAATATCGTGTGTACCATGGGAAAAGAATTATCGTTCATCTCCCATGGTACAAAATTTACTATTAAGAAATGATGGACTACCTAAATAGGTTTGCAAATATATATCGAAATGTCTTTCTTTCATGACGAACGCATGCATAGAATGTTACTTTGCTCATGTGTATACTCAGTTTTGAAGTTTCGAATCGAATGTGTATGATTAGATAAACGATACAAATAAAAATAATGAACAGATAAATAAAAATTTGATATTTTGGAAAAAATAGTTGTATTTTTTTATTTGTGAAACCAATTTACTATTTAGTTTATATATTATAATTATTAATTATTATCTCTATAATTATACCTTAGTAAAAGTATTCATTTAGTTTATTCTGTGTAATTCAGTTAAATATTACAATTATTACTGACGATTTAACAGCATTATTATTATTAACTCTTTGCCTTATTAGAGTTAAAAATAAATGTATTTTACTTTATTTTGTTTAATGTTTCCGTTCAAGTTTATTGGAATACATTATCTTGTATTTTTTCTGTTTATCATAAAGATTAATTGAAATTTGAAGTTAATTATATACATATATTAAACAGTTCTAATTTATGCAGATAACAATTATTAACTTATAATAGATAGTATTTAAAGACCAGAAATACTAATTGACATGCATTTATAATGTCTAATAAATATAAACGTATTTTCTATATTTTATGTTTACATAAATTATTTATTTTCGTATTTTTGTATTTTCGTATTTTCAATTATTTATTTTTGTTCTACATTAAGGTAATGTTTAAAATTACATGATTTCAATACATAAACACACGTAATGTGCATACATATAATAAATTATAAAAATTATAATAACAATATAATGGATTATACATTTTTTAGCTATAAGAACATTGAGTTTATAATAATTTATTTAAGATTATGATATGATGACATTCTAGTATAAAGTTCCTGGGAATTCCGCATGAAAGAAGATATTGTATGAACGAGGTAGGTAAGTTGACATCGGAATTCCCTTAAAAAATGGATTTTCCACTTAAACCCTCAATATTTTCAGGTAAAAAAATTAACATAGATAATACTACAATACAAAGTGAAAATGTAACTATTTTTCAGTTGAAAAAATCCATTCTTTTCGTGGAAATCTAGGTTCAAATTTGCTGGTCTTCTGCCTATCTTGCGAAAAAAATATAGTTTGCACCATGGAAAATAAACGGAAATTTCCCTTGCTTTGATAACCATTGGTTTCACCAATTTATGCAAATTTTTGTCAACTTTTATATAAAATTAACATCAATTTTATACAATTATTATGTAAATTCTTGTTTATGTTAAAATAAGTATAAATTAATTATAAATAAATAAATTAACTTTATGTAATTTTTCTGTAAATGTATTATCAGAGATTTCCATTTATATCTCTCTTTTGGCACATACAAAATATACTATTAAAAAGTTTGCCCGGAACTTTTAACAAGGGAAATGCCTATTTTAATTGCGATAAGCAACAAAAAAAGGTAAACAAATATTGATAAAAAATAACTTTATATAGAATAGATGGCGCGTGTATATGTTAATGAACTTTGTAATATAATCTGTATTCTGTAGATAAAAATTAAATGTCATATTTTTGGAATAACCAATAATGGCACTCAGGAAAAACCTTTCATGTATTTAACGAATCATTAAACATTAAGATGATATGCTATCACGTGGGATATTGTATTCGAACTCTTTAGATTCAAAATATATATAAATGGTACAAACTTACTCTACAATCAGTACGGTACTAAAATTTAAACTGATTTAAACAACATAGTTCACACAGTAATTTGACATTAACAAATTTAAGATGGCAAAGTTATTCTGCACTATTTTTAACGTTGCTTTATTGATTGGTAAGATATTATACTTTTATAAAACAAGCTTTTTTAATTTAATATTTATATGTACTAATAATATTTATTCATAATATACAGGTGTTGCAACGTGTTTCACCATCAGGAAAAATGAAACAGACACACGATCAAAAATTTATGGAGGATTTCTAGCAAATCAAATTGTTCCTTATCATGTTATGTTAAAAACCGAAGGAGTATACAGCTGTGGAGGTTCTTTAATAACATTGCAGCATGTTTTGACGGCGGCACATTGTGTTTCAAAAAACATTGCAAATCCATCTTTAAGGTTCACGGTGGTTGCTGGAACTATCAATAGAGAGTCTGGAGGTGTCGAAATTGGTGTTCAATCAATTATGAGTCATCCACAATATTCACCAACAGATTACTTCAATGATATTGCTGTTCTGAAGGTTTCTTTTTTTTTACTTTTGCAACATTTATATATCATAATTAATATGAAACTTAACTGAATATTTTTGTGTTTTTTGCAGTTAACTCAACCTTTCACTCAATCGCAATACATTTACCCAATAGCTTTGACTGGAAGACCAGTGGTAAATGAAGAAACCGTGACAATTACTGGATTTGGTGCTTACATTGAAAAAGCTGACTGGCTAATGAGCCAACAAATGAAAACTTACTCTTCGAAAGTTTTGACTAATGAGGCATGTTATCAAATACTACCCCATGTAATTAAACCAAGTGACATATGTGATTATGTTGTAAGAGGCCATGGAATTTGTTTTGTAAGTATAGAAGTTTTGTTAAAATTTGACTATCATATATAACAACTTTTTTTAGGATTTCTTTTCGGAAAATATATGTTTTAATTTAAGTATTTTTACATCAATTCCAACAAAATTCTAAAAATAATGGTTTTTTATTAATATATTATTAAAATGTAGATTTTAGCTAAGAAGTTTTATTACAGTTTTTAGTTCATTTTACTTAAAAAGTATAAAATATGAATAAAATATTGGAACTCCATATATGATACAGTATTTTATGATAGTCTTACCTTAAAGATAGAACATTTTGTTTAAGTTTTATAATAAGTTATACTGGAAAATAATGTAAAATGATTGTTTATTTTACAGGGAGACAGTGGAAGTCCTTTAGTCAATGCATATAACGAAGTGGTGGGTGTTGCTTCAAGAGTCATGGGATGTGGCGTCGAGTCCCCGAATGTCTACTCAAGCGTTTATTATAACTTAAATTTTGTTCGAACTTGTTTAAGTTACTAATGAATTAATCAAATTTAATTTGTTTGACTATTGTTATTGATTGTTACATATATTTTTTTTAATAAATTATTACATCAAAAATATTTACTCCTATTTATTTGAATAAACCTATAATTAATCTCTAAGATGATCAATTAAGAAAATTTAATTTTAAAGTTACAAGATGTTAAAGTTGGTAATTGATTGTAATGCTTTTTGCTCATTTCCATTTCTCACGACATTGATACATCGTGTGGTTACATATATGTCGTCAGCAATCGATCAAACATTATTTGGGACAAATTCACCAAGGTTTTTAATATCTAATTGCTCAGTTTTAATCTCCAAATTGCTCATTGAACAGAGCCTTTTTTATAATCACTGACAATGAAGATCGATGGTGTTTTACTAAGCACAAAATATACCATTTTTTTCTACGATGTCGAATAATTGTCAAGTTGAACGGTGCATTGTCATTTTTAAATTAAAATACATGCTTATTAGTGCACTTTACATATTCTAATGCCAGGTGGACATGCAAAAATCGTGACATCTCATGTTTTTCACGTCAGTAGAAATCAGATAATCATCAAGATAGGACGACTTGAATATGTCCCTTGAGTAAGAACAAGCAAGTTATAATAAATAAAATTATTTCTACTACAAAATTTGACTTTTTTAATAACACAATTTGATTTATTTTAGCAAAAATGTCAAGACACTGTTTGACTTTAGACGAGATGCCGACATCAGTAATTGGATTGAACATTCGGATTCGAGGAAGTCAAATGGAACTTCGAAGGCGGTTATGGTCATTCAGAAAAGCAAACTCGTGCAACGTGCTATTTTATTTACCCTGTTGAATGTGAAGTCTGATGGACAGGGACCGAGTTTTGCGAGTGTTGATTGTGAAATTCATTTGGATCTCAGTGATTATAGATTTATTGCAATAAAATGTCGTGGTCAGGGCATGAATATGAAATATAAGATGTTACTGAGACACAATGGAATTGGCAAAGATGCTGTGGTTCATGGTCAAACTTTCACGGTAAATAAGGATGATTTTTTTGTGTATTTTGTAATTTGAATGTTTTACATTTTCACATTTTCAAGAATTTTCTTTGTTTCAATTTTAGGCTCCAGAGGAAGAATTTGCAGTAATCAAGTTGTCGTTATTAAACTTCAAACCCTATTATCGTGGTCATAAATTATCTCCGCGATCTTATACTTTAGATGAGTCTTCTATAACTCACATTGGTATTAAAATTGATAATGGCTCTTTTTTGCCAGAAAATAAAGCAGGTGTGTCAGTTTTAGAAATCGATTGGATAAAAGCAATCAAATAATAAGTGTAATGAGACACGATGAATCAATGCCTTGTACAATTAAATGTTAATTAAATTGTTGATAAATTGATAGACAAATATTCCTCATCGTGTGTTCAATGTTTATTTTCTTTGACTTTCTCTATATTTTACAGAATTGCTTCAAGTTATATTACATAACGTAATACTTATTGTTGGAAAATGTAGTTCTTCTTTTGAATGGTTCCATCTCTATAATATTCATACTCTTCAGTGACATGATTTCCATCTTCATCAGCAGTCATTTGGAAAGTACGCATATATTTATTTCCTGAATGGTCTCTGCCAGACACTTTATATTCAATACCATCTATGTCATCGCTGAATGCTACCAGAAGTTCATTTCTCATTTTGCCATAGTAAGGAATATGACTGTTCCTCTCCAATTCCACTTCTCCTGCAAAAGAAATATATTTCCAATGTATCATTTAAATAATGATTCATCGCAATGCAAAATCATCTATGATAATTTTTTCTCCCACGTGTATCGAAAATACATGTTTTCTTCCCTCAAAAATGGGATGAAAGTGGTACTTTCTCTCACTCGGGAGGGAAAGTATTTTTGTAACTTAAATATAAGTAATAAAAAGATTTTTTCGTCACTCGGGAAGGGAACGTGCCCTTTTTCTCCCTAGGGAGTTTTCGGAAAATGGAATTTTTCCCTTCCTCTTAACTTCCTTCCTCTAAAATATCGTACGCAACTGGGGAGATGATCAGAAATTCGTTTTCCTGAGCGGAAGATTTCATTTCCCTTGTTGTGTAATATACTATTTAACTCTAGTTACTTTCTATCCCTAGGGAGGGAAAGTGTCACTTTTATCCCACTTTTCGAGGAAGAAAAGACCTTTTCGATACAATGGTAAGAAAAAATGTCGTCCTCAACTAGGGAGAATTTTCCAATTCTAGACGCGTGCAGAAATCTCACAATTTTCTCCCTAGTTGCGGAATATACTATTACCTGATGGATTCACTTCATAAATCACTGCCGTTGAAAAGTTTTGCATCAATTTGATGTTGTGTTTCAGAGGAACGGATTGTTCAATGAAATTTTGTTGTAATTTACTCAAGCTATTGACAAATTTCTGTTCAACTCCTTCCAGCTTTGCTATACCTTTGTCATAATAATCTTCAGTTATTCGATTAACTTGATTCACTTTCCTCAGAGCTTCGTGATACTTCAAATTAATCATGTTCTTAAATTCATTTAACTTATTTAACTGTAAAGCTTTCATCGCATGTTTATCCATAATTGATGAATTCATACTTCGGCACATATCTTCAGCTGTCTCCCTCATATGTTTTTCAAACATATTTACTCCCAATTTTAATGAAGAGCTCATCGATGTGATGCCAGCGTTTATTTTTTTGCTCATCACATTTTCCGATGGAATTTGCCTTTTGAATATTTCCAGAGAATTTTCATTCCTCCTTGAATCGCTATAAAACCTTTGAACCATTCTATTTAAATTGGAAATAATTTTATTATTTTCATTGCCCATATTTTTCAGCCACTCATTCATTTTAGGATAACTTGATTTTGTGTCTTGCGCTATTTTGTTCAAATCGGTCAAAGTTTTTATTTTATCGGTATAACTTTCCATTTCTTCTGATATTCCATAGGTGAATGCATTCGTTAATTCGTCAGCTTGTTCTATGATGTCTTCATACATTTCAATCACATCATATATGGAATCGTCTACGCTGTCGTATAAATGATTTACTCGGTTTTCGGTAAAATCATAAAGCTCTACAAATTCCTCTCCTATTAATTCAAAAGCGTCACAGCTTTTTAGCAAATCAATGTTTTCATCTAATCCATCTCGGAAGTCTACGTTTCCTACAAAAATAATTGATACAATATTTATTTTTATATAATTTTATTTTATTTAATAGTTTTGGTTTAATGTTTTAATAATTCATATTAATTAGCTGAAAAAGAAAATAATATATTCATATATAATTATAATTGAATTGAATACTATATTTTTTAAATTATTTAAAGTCATTTTTACAAAAATGTTTAACAACGAGAACGGACTTTATTTACAAAGCTATTAATTATTAAAATTATACAGGTTAAAATTTTTATTTAGCTTTTCCGTAAAAACATCATTATCTTGATTAAGTAATGTTAAAGTAAATAAATAGAGGACTTATAATTTATGTAACATTGGTAAGTAAAAAATTTATTTATTTTTCAATCATTTAATTTATTCTTAATTCAAAAAATTAATATGAGTATAATTTGATACTTATTATTAATAACTTAATAATAAGTATCAAAATAAAGCAAATATATCCTAAAAACATGTCCTAAATGTTAATTTAACTTTGATTCAATCTAGTAAACGTTCATTTAACATAATATTAACTCACATGTTTTCTTAGGGATATATAGAATACATACATTTAAATACATTCAAGTTTTTTCTTTTTAAAATGTATTTTTCCATACAAGATAAATAATTTTTATCTTATTTTACCACATAAGATAACCATTGTTACTAATCATGTTTTTTTGTTATTAATAATTTTATTTTTTTTTAAATTATGAATAAACATATAATACCTTAAATATAAGAATATGAAAAACTTACTTTGCGTTACAGTGTGTAGCGATTCTCCATTACATATCCTTAAAAAGTTTAATAATATTATATAAAAATAGAAAAGAATTAAACATATAATAAACATAATTGTCTTTAAAAAAAACTTACGCTACATAAGCTGTAAAAATAATCGCACATAGTTTTAAATTTGCCATATTTATGTTTAACATGATGTGAGAACTTGTAGGAAGATTAACAAATGGTCATCATACAATACGATATCCTAGTTGTAACTGAAATTGCAAAACGGAACTATTTAAACAAAAAATATATTCACAATAAATTATATAATGATTATGCAATATTAAAGTTTGTTAATTATTTTAATTACTATTTGTGCATTTTATAAACATTTATTAATTATTCATCCAAGAGTCGTAAAATAAAATTTATAAAAACAAGCTAATAATATAATTATTACTAAAAGAATTGAATTGCTAAAATAAAAGCTCAACTTATCTTATTGATTAATATTCAACAATTTCTATTTTTGATGATTCTTATTAGATCTCTTAATATATAATATGTAAAGAGGCTTTTAATTTAGTAATGTTATAGTCAAAATAATACGATTGCTATTTTTGTTAAAAAATTTTAATTAAAAAAATATAATTTACGACACTGAAAAATATTGTATATAATTCAACATTTTGTCTAAACATTTTCTCGCATAGACATTATAACTGTAAAATAAGTAACTGAAGCATGAAGGATCTAAAAATAATTTGATTTCAATATTTGGTTTATTAAACAAAATCAAACAAATATAATATAAAATATAAAAATAGGAACATGAATCAATTATTCAAAATACCTTCATAAAACATTCCATGGTAAGAGAAATAATTCCATAAAACTTAAATTCACATTTCAGATGACAACGACCAAATATAATAATCAAAAGTTTTCTACACCTGACGTCAAGATTAATCCACCCAGATTTATAACTAAAACATAATAATTAATTGATGAAATCGCATTTTTTAAGGCGATGGCAAAGCCAACATTACTGACATTACAGATTTCTTAAATTAAAATGAAATGATCAATTTAAATTACATTTAAAGACCAGGGAAACATTTTCTCACTTTTTTTACACATTTTGATTTATATAATATGTTATTTAATATATTATTAATATAACAAAAGACACTAACTCCGTGGCAGCAGGACTTTGCCTTTACCTTAAGGTGACATATCAAGTCTGCAGGAGTTAGTGTCTTTTTGAATAAAAATTTGTAGGTTTTTAAGTAAAATAAAGTAAAAGAGAAAAATGTTCTCCTACACAGAACTTACCAGGAATATCCTAGACTTTGACTCTTATTACCTATAAGTTCACCCAACATACATAATACAAAGAGTATTCCAAAAGTAAATATCAAAATCGGGATGATTGGTAACAATTTGCTTGGATTATTAATATTTACTTGAATCTGCAAAAACATTATGATCATTTGAAAATATTAATACTAATACTTTTTCGGATCCTGTAAATATATAATTGTATGTAAATTAGAAACTGATAAATGCTTACATAAAAAAATAATGTGCTGATTTCCGTTACACCAATAGATATACCAGCTACTAATAAAATCATACCCCATTCATTCATAAACTGGAATCCTCTAATACAAATGTTTTATAAGTTTTATTTTCAAATTTAACTGATTAATTTAAAAAATTTATACTTATAAGTATACATTTTTCAATACTTATAAATATTATTACTATTATATATTAATTTACTATATTACTTTATTACTATTATACTATTAAATATTATTAATACTTACTCGTTAAAGTTCGAATGTGCACAGCCGCAAAATTTTAGATCATTAAATGCTGCTTCAAGAAGCGAAACTGAACTATCTTTTGACACAGTTCCCAGTCGTTCAAGTCTGTATCTTAAAATTCATTTGTTCATAAGTAACACATGTTATATATTGCATTTTGCATTAAAAAATAATAATTTGTTAAACAAGTCAATGTTCTAAAAAAATAAAGATAAGCAAAGCGAAATATGTGTTCTTACTTAATAACTGCAAGTTTGATTAATGCCCAAATTGCTAATATGAGACACGTATTGTCAAGTATCGCAATATATATTATACACAACCATGCTGCACTAAAATATACTGTTAAGTATAAGTAAAAATGATCAAATCGAATATAATATGAATCAAATTGAAAAACTAGAAAAAGTCTCCAGTTGTCTCGAAAAATGGTACATAAAATAAAATCACCTATGCAAAAAACTACGGCTAAGACTATCAGAGAAACTAAGAATAATAACAAAATATATATATTAATTCTCATTTGTACTAATATGTTAAAATTCTAGATATAAATATATTTTTGATTTCTGATTCGAGTTCAGATCGAAATCAGATCTTAAAGTGTACCTGTCATATAATGGATAAGTTTTCCTGCGATTGTATTGTAATATAAAATAATTTCACGATCTTTTTCTTCATCTAAAAATTCCCAATCATTTTCAATTTCTTCAAATATGACCTTTACCTAAACACAAGAAATTCTGTTAAGAAGTATTGTTATTAATTTAACTACTATTAATAAAAATTACCAACATAATTACACTCAAACATGCACTGTCTCATAATTAAAATTATAAATAGATGAGTTACCAACCAAACACCATTAACTATTATATCGTCCATTGAATCAAAAGATGAAATATATCTAATCTAGGATACAAAAAATTTAGTTCTTTCCTAATTGTTTCAATTTATTAATAATTTAAATGTGTTGGAAAATGATGAATAATTCATTCAAATTTCATCATCAAATAAAAATTAACATTTAAAATTGTATTAAATGAATCCGTACTATTATTTTAAATTATCCGTAAATATATTTTTGTATATATTTTGCAAATATGTTTCAGAAATATAGATTGTAAATATATATCAAATATATACATTTTTGCCGAAAATATATGAGCATACACTCGTACACCCAGAGAAAAGAGTCATGAAAATTTACTATGTTTTATAGTAGTTTGGGAATTTTTGCAAGAGAGTATAAATTTTACTATGTTTAAAGTAAATTTCAATATTAACATAGTAAATTTCAACGAAAACATAGTAAAATTCAACGAATAAATAGTAAAATTCAATTTAAAACATAGTAAAATTTATATTCTTTTGCAAAAATTCCCAAACTACTATAAAACATAGTACATTTTCATGACACTTTTCTCTGAGTGTATATACTTTTACATATATTTTCGAATATATTACCTTTCGTTAGGGAATTACGCAATATCCCTAGTAGAAATTGAAATCGGGTTAAATTGTAAAGCCGACATGGACGACAATATAAAATACAACTTTATATTCTAAATATATGCCATATTACCGTAATTTATATATAAAATATAAAAAATATCCCGGACAACCAGAATTTCAGAAAAAATTCATTTTGAATTAATGTAGATTCAAGAAATGTTTCAAAAATGCTTCATTTTTCATTCACTTATGTTTCAAAATTTCCCTCGTATTTCCTTGAATCTTGTAATTCCAAATGAATTCAAAAAGATTTCAAAATGAATTTCATAATTTCAAATTGATATCATATTAACTTCATTTGGATTTCCCAGCAAACGTGAAATTTTTGAACCTTATTAAGATTATTTATGTTTATAAAGTTTCAATTATGATTTGCGCAAAGTAATAGAATATTTTTAAACTAAACTTTTACTTAATAAATTCTAAAAAGTTCCAATATTTCTTTATAAGTTTGTAAATGTTTTAACAATTTTCTAAATGTCTTAACATGTTTTAGAAAGTTTAATTACTCTTTTTCAATACTGAAACTTATTGACAATTATTGAAAATTATTGAAATTGTCTCGTAATGAATAAAGGTATTTATAGAAATTATAAAAATGATTAGAAACTTTTAGAAACTTTTTTAAATTTCTTGAATTAATATCAGATCTAAAAAATTTCTAAACTTATGCACAAATCGTAATAAAAACTTTTTAAACTAAAATATTCTTAATACAGTTCAAAAATTTCACGTTTGCTGGGTTCATATAAGTAGCGAAATTTACGTTTTCAACAATCGAAATATGATTAATATTTTGTTCATATTAAATTCACATTGGTTTCATATTTATTTCACAATGATTTCATATTTATTTCACAATGATTTCATATTTATTTCACATTTGGGTCATATTTATTTTTTATTAGCACTATAGGTTAAAAGCGCGCTACGCTTCATTTGACACTCCGCGAGTTTCGATATTTTAGTTCACGTAAACTTAAGACGACCAATCAGAATTGATTTTATCATGTCAACAATGCTGTATATCGAAAATTCCATAAACATCTATATTAACGATAACATCTCAAATTTATAAATGCGTGAAATAATTTATATTAATAAATTTTATGTAATTTTTTTAATTTAGGAACATTTTTGACCAAGTAATTTTTTTAAATTAAATAAATAAACAAATAGCAATGAATTATGAAAAAAATTTAAAAACAGATGTATACAATTAAAAATAAATAATTATTAATTATAAATGTCAAAATTTGTTGCAATTAATTACTTACTTACAATTTCAAATCGTTCTTTATATATATAAAATAATACAAAAATATGTTTTTATTGCATAACCCCTTTTAATTCGATATAAAATAAATGTGCAATAAATGTGCAATAAATATGAAATCAATGTGAATTTAATATGAACAAAATATTAATCATATTTCGATTGTTGAAAACGTAAATTTCGTTAGTTATATGCAGGGATGGGCAATTCTAGATCGCCCCGATACTCGATATGGCTAATCTACAAATTGAAGAATGTAAAAGTTTGGCGACCAGCGATACTTGTTGATCGAAGATCACAGTTGTTCAGCGATCAGCGATAATCGTTGATCGAAGATCACAGTTGTTCGGCAATCAGCGATACTTGTTGATCGAAGATCACAGTTGTTCGGCGATCAGAGATAATTGTTGATCGAAGATCACAGTTGTTCGGCGATCAGCGATACTTATTGATCGAATATCACAGTTGTTCAGCGATCAGTGATAATTTTTGATCGAATATCGCCAATGTTTAGCGATCAGCGATCCTTTTTGATCGAATATCGCCAATGTTTGGCGATCAGCGATTCTTCTTCATTAAAGATCGCCAATGTTTGGCGATCAGCGATCCTTGTTGATCGAATATCGCCTATGTTTGGCAATCAGCGATCCTTATTGATTAAAGATCGCCAATGTTTGGCGATCAGCGATCCTTGTTGATCGAATATTACAGTTGTTCGTCGATCAGCGATACTTGTTAATCGAAGATCACATTTTTTTGGCAATCAGCTGTAATGTAACAGAAAAAATACAATCAGAGTAAGATTGCATTTTTTGACGTTCAATGTTTCCCATTAAGAAATGTTGGTATTAAGCCAGTGGTGACAAACGGCCGAAATCTGGCACAGTACTGGTAAACAATGGTTGGCAAAATGTACTGTCTCAATACATATTTGCCGCAATAAATATACTGTCCCGATGGTAGGGC